>CAVMKG010000298.1:0-93803 GCA_963682025.1 Cordilura impudica | reverse complement strand
TTAAAATTAAAATTAAAATTAAAATTAAAATTAAAATTAAAATTAAAATTAAAATTAAAATTAAAAATTAAAATTAAAATTAAAATTAAAATTAAAATTAAAATTAAAATTAAAATTAAAATTAAAATTAAAATTAAAATTAAAATTAAAATTAAAATTAAAATTAAAATTAAAATTAAAATTAAAATTAAAAATTAAAATTAAAATTAAAATTAAAATTAAAATTAAAATTAAAATTAAAATTAAAATTAAAATTAAAATTAAAATTAAAATTAAAATTAAAATTAAAATTAAAATTAAAATTAAAATTAAAATTAAAATTAAAATTAAAATTAAAATTAAAATTAAAATTAAAATTAAAAATTAAAATTAAAATTAAAATTAAAATTAAAATTAAAATTAAAATTAAAATTAAAATTAAAATTAAAATTAAAATTAAAATTAAAATTAAAATTAAAATTAAATTAAAATTAAAATTAAAAATTAAAATTAAAATTAAAATTAAAATTAAAATTAAAATTAAAATTAAAATTAAAATTAAAATTAAAATTAAAATTAAAATTAAAATTAAAATTAAAATTAAAATTAAAATTAAAATTAAAATTAAAATTAAAATTAAAATTAAAATTAAAATTAAAATTAAAATTAAAAATTAAAATTAAAATTAAAATTAAAATTAAAATTAAAATTAAAATTAAAATTAAAATTAAAATTAAAATTAAAATTAAAATTAAAATTAAAATTAAAATTAAAATTAAAATTAAAATTAAATTAAAATTAAAATTAAAATTAAAATTAAAATTAAAATTAAAATTAAAATTAAAATTAAAATTAAAATTAAAATTAAAATTAAAATTAAAATTAAAATTAAAATTAAAATTAAAATTAAAATTAAAATTAAAATTAAAATTAAAATTAAAATTAAAATTAAAATTAAAATTAAAATTAAAATTAAAATTAAAATTAAAATTAAAATTAAAATTAAAATTAAAATTAAAATTAAAATTAAAATTAAAATTAAAATTAAAATTAAAATTAAAATTAAAATTAAAATTAAAATTAAAATTAAAATTAAAATTAAAATTAAAATTAAAATTAAAATTAAAATTAAAATTAAAATTAAAATTAAAATTAAAATTAAAATTAAAATTAAAATTAAAATTAAAATTAAAATTAAAATTAAAATTAAAATTAAAATTAAAATTAAAATTAAAATTAAAATTAAAATTAAAATTAAAATTAAAATTAAAATTAAAATTAAAATTAAAATTAAAATTAAAATTAAAATTAAAATTAAAATTAAAATTAAAATTAAAATTAAAATTAAAATTAAAATTAAAATTAAAATTAAAATTAAAATTAAAATTAAAATTAAAATTAAAATTAAAATTAAAATTAAAATTAAAATTAAAATTAAAATTAAAATTAAAATTAAAATTAAATTAAAATTAAAATTAAAATTAAAATTAAAATTAAAATTAAAATTAAAATTAAAATTAAAATTAAAATTAAAATTAAAATTAAAATTAAAATTAAAATTAAAATTAAAATTAAAATTAAAATTAAAATTAAAATTAAAATTAAAATTAAAATTAAAATTAAAATTAAAATTAAAATTAAAATTAAAATTAAAATTAAAATTAAAATTAAATTAAAATTAAAATTAAAATTAAAATTAAAATTAAAATTAAAATTAAAATTAAAATTAAAATTAAAATTAAAATTAAAATTAAAATTAAAATTAAAATTAAATTAAAATTAAAATTAAAATTAAAATTAAAATTAAAATTAAAATTAAAATTAAAATTAAAATTAAAATTAAAATTAAAAATTAAAATTAAAATTAAAATTAAAATTAAAATTAAAATTAAAATTAAAATTAAAATTAAAATTAAAATTAAAATTAAAATTAAAATTAAAATTAAAATTAAAATTAAAATTAAAATTAAAATTAAAATTAAAATTAAAATTAAAATTAAAATTAAAATTAAAATTAAAATTAAAATTAAAATTAAAATTAAAATTAAAATTAAAATTAAAATTAAAATTAAAATTAAAATTAAAATTAAAATTAAAATTAAAATTAAAATTAAAATTAAAATTAAAATTAAAATTAAAATTAAAATTAAAATTAAAATTAAAATTAAAATTAAAATTAAAATAAAATTAAAATTAAATTAAAATTAAAATTAAAATTAAAATTAAAATTAAAATTAAAATTAAAATTAAAATTAAAATTAAAATTAAAATTAAAATTAAAATTAAAATTAAAATTAAAATTAAAATTAAAATTAAAATTAAATTTATAAAATAAAATTAAAATTAAAATTAAAATTAAAATTAAAATTAAAATTAAAATTAAAATTAAAATTAAAATTAAAATTAAAATTAAAATTAAAATTAAAATTAAAATAAAATTAAAATTAAAATTAAAATTAAATAAAATTAAAATTAAAATTAAAATTAAAATTAAAATTAAAATTAAAATTAAAATTAAAATTAAAATTAAAATTAAAATTAAAATTAAAATTAAAATTAAAATTAAAATTAAAATTAAATTAAAATTAAAATTAAAATTAAAATTAAAATTAAAATTAAAATTAAAATTAAAATTAAAATTAAAATTAAAATTAAAATTAAAATTAAAAATTAAAATTAAAATTAAAAATTAAAATTAAAATTAAAATTAAAATTAAAATTAAAATTAAAATTAAAATTAAAATTAAAATTAAAATTAAAATTAAAATTAAAATTAAAATTAAAATTAAAATTAAAATTAAAATTAAAATTAAAATTAAAATTAAAATTAAAATTAAAATTAAAATTAAAATTAAAATTAAAATTAAAATTAAAATTAAAATTAAAATTAAAATTAAAATTAAAATTAAAATAAAAATTAAAATTAAAATTAAAATTAAAATTAAAATTAAAATTAAAATTAAAATTAAAATTAAAATTAAAATTAAAATTAAAATTAAAATTAAAATTAAAATTAAAATTAAAATTAAAATTAAAATTAAAATTAAAATTAAAATTAAAATTAAAATTAAAATTAAAATTAAAATTAAAATTAAAATTAAAATTAAAATTAAAATTAAAATTAAAATTAAAATTAAAATTAAAATTAAAATTAAAATTAAAATTAAAATTAAAATTAAAATTAAAATTAAAATTAAAATTAAAATTAAAATTAAAATTAAAATTAAAATTAAAATTAAAATTAAAATTAAAATTAAAATTAAAATTAAAATTAAAATTAAAATTAAAATTAAAATTAAAATTAAAATTAAAATTAAAATTAAAATTAAAATTAAAATTAAAATTAAAATTAAAATTAAAATTAAAATTAAAATTAAAATTAAAATTAAAATTAAAATTAAAATTAAAATTAAAATTAAAATTAAAATTAAAATTAAAATTAAAATTAAAATTAAAATTAAAATTAAAATTAAAATTAAAATTAAAATTAAAATTAAAATTAAAATTAAAATTAAAATTAAAATTAAAATTAAAATTAAAATTAAAATTAAAATTAAAATTAAAATTAAAATTAAAATTAAAATTAAAATTAAAATTAAAATTAAAATTAAAATTAAAATTAAAATTAAAATTAAAATTAAAATTAAAATTAAAATTAAAATTAAAATTAAAATTAAAATTAAAATTAAAATTAAAATTAAAATTAAAATTAAAATTAAAATTAAAATTAAAATTAAAATTAAAATTAAAATTAAAATTAAAATTAAAATTAAAATTAAAATTAAAATTAAAATTAAAATTAAAATTAAAATTAAAATTAAAATTAAAATTAAAATTAAAATTAAAATTAAAATTAAAATTAAAATTAAAATTAAAATTAAAATTAAAATTAAAATTAAAATTAAAATTAAAATTAAAATTAAAATTAAAATTAAAATTAAAATTAAAATTAAAATTAAAATTAAAATTAAAATTAAAATTAAAATTAAAATTAAAATTAAAATTAAAATTAAAATTAAAATTAAAATTAAAATTAAAATTAAAATTAAAATTAAAATTAAAATTAAAATTAAAATTAAAATTAAAATTAAAATTAAAATTAAAATTAAAATTAAAATTAAAATTAAAATTAAAATTAAAATTAAAATTAAAATTAAAATTAAAATTAAAATTAAAATTAAAATTAAAATTAAAATTAAAATTAAAATTAAAATTAAAATTAAAATTAAAATTAAAATTAAAATTAAAATTAAAATTAAAATTAAAATTAAAATTAAAATTAAAATTAAAATTAAAATTAAAATTAAAATTAAAATTAAAATTAAAATTAAAATTAAAATTAAAATTAAAATTAAAATTAAAATTAAAATTAAAATTAAAATTAAAATTAAAATTAAAATTAAAATTAAAATTAAAATTAAAATTAAAATTAAAATTAAAATTAAAATTAAAATTAAAATTAAAATTAAAATTAAAATTAAAATTAAAATTAAAATTAAAATTAAAATTAAAATTAAAATTAAAATTAAAATTAAAATTAAAATTAAAATTAAAATTAAAATTAAAATTAAAATTAAAATTAAAATTAAAATTAAAATTAAAATTAAAATTAAAATTAAAATTAAAATTAAAATTAAAATTAAAATTAAAATTAAAATTAAAATTAAAATTAAAATTAAAATTAAAATTAAAATTAAAATTAAAATTAAAATTAAAATTAAAATTAAAATTAAAATTAAAATTAAAATTAAAATTAAAATTAAAATTAAAATTAAAATTAAAATTAAAATTAAAATTAAAATTAAAATTAAAATTAAAATTAAAATTAAAATTAAAATTAAAATTAAAATTAAAATTAAAATTAAAATTAAAATTAAAATTAAAATTAAAATTAAAATTAAAATTAAAATTAAAATTAAAATTAAAATTAAAATTAAAATTAAAATTAAAATTAAAATTAAAATTAAAATTAAAATTAAAATTAAAATTAAAATTAAAATTAAAATTAAAATTAAAATTAAAATTAAAATTAAAATTAAAATTAAAATTAAAATTAAAATTAAAATTAAAATTAAAATTAAAATTAAAATTAAAATTAAAATTAAAATTAAAATTAAAATTAAAATTAAAATTAAAATTAAAATTAAAATTAAAATTAAAATTAAAATTAAAATTAAAATTAAAATTAAAATTAAAATTAAAATTAAAATTAAAATTAAAATTAAAATTAAAATTAAAATTAAAATTAAAATTAAAATTAAAATTAAAATTAAAATTAAAATTAAAATTAAAATTAAAATTAAAATTAAAATTAAAATTAAAATTAAAATTAAAATTAAAATTAAAATTAAAATTAAAATTAAAATTAAAATTAAAATTAAAATTAAAATTAAAATTAAAATTAAAATTAAAATTAAAATTAAAATTAAAATTAAAATTAAAATTAAAATTAAAATTAAAATTAAAATTAAAATTAAAATTAAAATTAAAATTAAAATTAAAATTAAAATTAAAATTAAAATTAAAATTAAAATTAAAATTAAAATTAAAATTAAAATTAAAATTAAAATTAAAATTAAAATTAAAATTAAAATTAAAATTAAAATTAAAATTAAAATTAAAATTAAAATTAAAATTAAAATTAAAATTAAAATTAAAATTAAAATTAAAATTAAAATTAAAATTAAAATTAAAATTAAAATTAAAATTAAAATTAAAATTAAAATTAAAATTAAAATTAAAATTAAAATTAAAATTAAAATTAAAATTAAAATTAAAATTAAAATTAAAATTAAAATTAAAATTAAAATTAAAATTAAAATTAAAATTAAAATTAAAATTAAAATTAAAATTAAAATTAAAATTAAAATTAAAATTAAAATTAAAATTAAAATTAAAATTAAAATTAAAATTAAAATTAAAATTAAAATTAAAATTAAAATTAAAATTAAAATTAAAATTAAAATTAAAATTAAAATTAAAATTAAAATTAAAATTAAAATTAAAATTAAAATTAAAATTAAAATTAAAATTAAAATTAAAATTAAAATTAAAATTAAAATTAAAATTAAAATTAAAATTAAAATTAAAATTAAAATTAAAATTAAAATTAAAATTAAAATTAAAATTAAAATTAAAATTAAAATTAAAATTAAAATTAAAATTAAAATTAAAATTAAAATTAAAATTAAAATTAAAATTAAAATTAAAATTAAAATTAAAATTAAAATTAAAATTAAAATTAAAATTAAAATTAAAATTAAAATTAAAATTAAAATTAAAATTAAAATTAAAATTAAAATTAAAATTAAAATTAAAATTAAAATTAAAATTAAAATTAAAATTAAAATTAAAATTAAAATTAAAATTAAAATTAAAATTAAAATTAAAATTAAAATTAAAATTAAAATTAAAATTAAAATTAAAATTAAAATTAAAATTAAAATTAAAATTAAAATTAAAATTAAAATTAAAATTAAAATTAAAATTAAAATTAAAATTAAAATTAAAATTAAAATTAAAATTAAAATTAAAATTAAAATTAAAATTAAAATTAAAATTAAAATTAAAATTAAAATTAAAATTAAAATTAAAATTAAAATTAAAATTAAAATTAAAATTAAAATTAAAATTAAAATTAAAATTAAAATTAAAATTAAAATTAAAATTAAAATTAAAATTAAAATTAAAATTAAAATTAAAATTAAAATTAAAATTAAAATTAAAATTAAAATTAAAATTAAAATTAAAATTAAAATTAAAATTAAAATTAAAATTAAAATTAAAATTAAAATTAAAATTAAAATTAAAATTAAAATTAAAATTAAAATTAAAATTAAAATTAAAATTAAAATTAAAATTAAAATTAAAATTAAAATTAAAATTAAAATTAAAATTAAAATTAAAATTAAAATTAAAATTAAAATTAAAATTAAAATTAAAATTAAAATTAAAATTAAAATTAAAATTAAAATTAAAATTAAAATTAAAATTAAAATTAAAATTAAAATTAAAATTAAAATTAAAATTAAAATTAAAATTAAAATTAAAATTAAAATTAAAATTAAAATTAAAATTAAAATTAAAATTAAAATTAAAATTAAAATTAAAATTAAAATTAAAATTAAAATTAAAATTAAAATTAAAATTAAAATTAAAATTAAAATTAAAATTAAAATTAAAATTAAAATTAAAATTAAAATTAAAATTAAAATTAAAATTAAAATTAAAATTAAAATTAAAATTAAAATTAAAATTAAAATTAAAATTAAAATTAAAATTAAAATTAAAATTAAAATTAAAATTAAAATTAAAATTAAAATTAAAATTAAAATTAAAATTAAAATTAAAATTAAAATTAAAATTAAAATTAAAATTAAAATTAAAATTAAAATTAAAATTAAAATTAAAATTAAAATTAAAATTAAAATTAAAATTAAAATTAAAATTAAAATTAAAATTAAAATTAAAATTAAAATTAAAATTAAAATTAAAATTAAAATTAAAATTAAAATTAAAATTAAAATTAAAATTAAAATTAAAATTAAAATTAAAATTAAAATTAAAATTAAAATTAAAATTAAAATTAAAATTAAAATTAAAATTAAAATTAAAATTAAAATTAAAATTAAAATTAAAATTAAAATTAAAATTAAAATTAAAATTAAAATTAAAATTAAAATTAAAATTAAAATTAAAATTAAAATTAAAATTAAAATTAAAATTAAAATTAAAATTAAAATTAAAATTAAAATTAAAATTAAAATTAAAATTAAAATTAAAATTAAAATTAAAATTAAAATTAAAATTAAAATTAAAATTAAAATTAAAATTAAAATTAAAATTAAAATTAAAATTAAAATTAAAATTAAAATTAAAATTAAAATTAAAATTAAAATTAAAATTAAAATTAAAATTAAAATTAAAATTAAAATTAAAATTAAAATTAAAATTAAAATTAAAATTAAAATTAAAATTAAAATTAAAATTAAAATTAAAATTAAAATTAAAATTAAAATTAAAATTAAAATTAAAATTAAAATTAAAATTAAAATTAAAATTAAAATTAAAATTAAAATTAAAATTAAAATTAAAATTAAAATTAAAATTAAAATTAAAATTAAAATTAAAATTAAAATTAAAATTAAAATTAAAATTAAAATTAAAATTAAAATTAAAATTAAAATTAAAATTAAAATTAAAATTAAAATTAAAATTAAAATTAAAATTAAAATTAAAATTAAAATTAAAATTAAAATTAAAATTAAAATTAAAATTAAAATTAAAATTAAAATTAAAATTAAAATTAAAATTAAAATTAAAATTAAAATTAAAATTAAAATTAAAATTAAAATTAAAATTAAAATTAAAATTAAAATTAAAATTAAAATTAAAATTAAAATTAAAATTAAAATTAAAATTAAAATTAAAATTAAAATTAAAATTAAAATTAAAATTAAAATTAAAATTAAAATTAAAATTAAAATTAAAATTAAAATTAAAATTAAAATTAAAATTAAAATTAAAATTAAAATTAAAATTAAAATTAAAATTAAAATTAAAATTAAAATTAAAATTAAAATTAAAATTAAAATTAAAATTAAAATTAAAATTAAAATTAAAATTAAAATTAAAATTAAAATTAAAATTAAAATTAAAATTAAAATTAAAATTAAAATTAAAATTAAAATTAAAATTAAAATTAAAATTAAAATTAAAATTAAAATTAAAATTAAAATTAAAATTAAAATTAAAATTAAAATTAAAATTAAAATTAAAATTAAAATTAAAATTAAAATTAAAATTAAAATTAAAATTAAAATTAAAATTAAAATTAAAATTAAAATTAAAATTAAAATTAAAATTAAAATTAAAATTAAAATTAAAATTAAAATTAAAATTAAAATTAAAATTAAAATTAAAATTAAAATTAAAATTAAAATTAAAATTAAAATTAAAATTAAAATTAAAATTAAAATTAAAATTAAAATTAAAATTAAAATTAAAATTAAAATTAAAATTAAAATTAAAATTAAAATTAAAATTAAAATTAAAATTAAAATTAAAATTAAAATTAAAATTAAAATTAAAATTAAAATTAAAATTAAAATTAAAATTAAAATTAAAATTAAAATTAAAATTAAAATTAAAATTAAAATTAAAATTAAAATTAAAATTAAAATTAAAATTAAAATTAAAATTAAAATTAAAATTAAAATTAAAATTAAAATTAAAATTAAAATTAAAATTAAAATTAAAATTAAAATTAAAATTAAAATTAAAATTAAAATTAAAATTAAAATTAAAATTAAAATTAAAATTAAAATTAAAATTAAAATTAAAATTAAAATTAAAATTAAAATTAAAATTAAAATTAAAATTAAAATTAAAATTAAAATTAAAATTAAAATTAAAATTAAAATTAAAATTAAAATTAAAATTAAAATTAAAATTAAAATTAAAATTAAAATTAAAATTAAAATTAAAATTAAAATTAAAATTAAAATTAAAATTAAAATTAAAATTAAAATTAAAATTAAAATTAAAATTAAAATTAAAATTAAAATTAAAATTAAAATTAAAATTAAAATTAAAATTAAAATTAAAATTAAAATTAAAATTAAAATTAAAATTAAAATTAAAATTAAAATTAAAATTAAAATTAAAATTAAAATTAAAATTAAAATTAAAATTAAAATTAAAATTAAAATTAAAATTAAAATTAAAATTGAAATTAAAATTAAAATTAAAGTTAAAATTAAAATTAAAATTAACACTAAAAATTAGGAATTCAATTTTAAAAGTTTAAATTTCTATATTTAGTTTCTTACCTGATATTATTTCGTATTTTTTATATTAAATGTATCCTTAAATTATCATATTACTAGCTAATTCAGATAAAAATATTTTAAAATTTGCTTTTTTTGTATAAGTAATTTTTAGCCAAGAATCATTTGAATTTTTGATGTGTAAACATCTATACGTGCAGGGGGTAAAAAACTATTTCACAATACAATCACAAAAACAGCGTTAGAGTAAGCGTAAGACAAAATCGGTGTGACTTATGATTGTAGTGGTGAAAAAATTATGATATGTAATAACCTTTTTGAAAATGAGAACTGAAAAATGAATATTGAAAAATTAAAAATTAAAAATAAAAAATGGAAAATAAAAAATGAAAATTGAAAAATAAAAAATAAAAATTGATAAACGAAAAATTAAAAATGAAAATTGAAAAATGAAATACTGAAATTGGAAAATGAAAAAGGAAAAAAGAAAAATTAAAAATGGAAAATTGAAAATGATAAATTATAAGTTAAAAATTATACATTAAAAATTAAAAATTAAATATTATGACTTTAAACATATGGATAATATTGTCATAGCTTTGGATTTAGCAAATATTGATTGGAATTCAATTTACTATATACTTTCTGCTGAAAGTCAACTTAACTTCTTAGAAAACAAAATTGAACAAGTTTTCAATAGGTCGGTTCCGTTGAAAGCTGTAAAAACTAGTTTTAAAGTAAAAACATGTGAACAAAGTGATAGGGATATTGTGAGTTATGGTGCCTCTTGGGAATGAAGCAGCGCTTATGATGTTGGACTGTATGTGCTATGTAATTCTGTAGAACTTTGTTGCGTAAAATTAATAATTCCTCCAACGGCATTATTAGATCAGGTTGAATTTAAATAGTGTATAACAAAGGGGAAGAGAGGTTAGTTTCAATTATATAAAAGTATTTATTTGATGCTCACCAGTTGGCTGTTATAAAGTAAGTGCGGTTTATATTTGTTTGAGCGACATGTTACTTCGTGCATCGTTTATAAATTTACATAAGATAAATTCTATGTTTTCAGATAATTCACAATTTGGTTATTTCAATTCACAATAAGTTTTATATTAAAATGTAAATTGTATTTTACACGTAAAATACAATAAAGTTAAGGAATTGATTATAAATTAGAAATTCAAATGTTATAATAACAATTCATTTTCAAATATAAATATGTTGTCGAAAATAAGTATTTGAGACATGCCGCCCCCTTTGCACTTGTGCAACCTTGGATCCCGGTTGGGCGCATAGCACCTGTACGAAGGATCGAATGGCTTCTGAAATCACTCGTTGATCAGGAACGATCAGCGGAGGTTGGATGATTGGCAATTGTTGCCTTTTGTTAGTGGATTGATGGCGATCTTTGGTTGAGTTGCGACGGTGATTGTCATGATGTCATTGACTGGTAACTGACGGCCTGCGAGTTCTTTTGATTCTGCGTCTCAGGTCATTTGGTGTGTTCGACTGGGGTGCAGTAGTGTGTGGTGATAACTGCCACATTTGTGGTATGTGTCCATTGATTGACATCCTCTTAGATCGTGACTGAGAGCTAGGCAATTATCGCAGTATCGGTGTTTGCGAACCATTATGTTGCGTGCTTTGGATGTGATTTTAAAGAATTTCTGGCAGAATCTCAGCGAATGGTATCGTTCGCATACCCTGCACTGATGATTTCGGGATCCCGAGTGCGTCGATTGTTTCTGCTAAGAGACAAGAATGGAACAAACAGAAGAGAGAAAAGATATTAGTGATACATATGAGAAAATGCGTTAGTATATTTAATTAGTGACGTAATAGAGCAAAATGCAACTGTTTTTAGATAGAATGTGGGTCATTATCATTGAGAAGGGGTAGGTAGTAAAGTTTTACTATGGGGCGTGTAACAGTTCCAGTAGAAGTTCGATGGTCGGCGACCCGAACATTATTATCTGACCCGACGTGAGTATTCTCTATTCTTCCGAGCCGCCACTCGCATGGTGGCAATAAATCGTCAATGATTACTACAAGATCACCGGGTTTAATATTAGTAGTCGAATTTTTCCATTTATAACGTCTGTGTAGAAACTTTAAATAATCTTCTTTCCATCTGATTGAAAATTGGTGATGTAGCGCCTTAAGCTTTTCCCATCTGTTTAAAAGAGAGAGATTTTGAGCTGTTGGCTCAGGAAGAGGCATGATCGGTGCTCCTCTGAGAAAATGGCTTAGAGTAAGAGCCGTCAAATCTGAAGGGTCTTCAGACATAGCAGAAATCGGGCGAGAGTTTAAAACTCCCTCTATTCTGGTAAGAATCGTCGTGAACTCTTAAAAATTAAACCTCCGGGAACAAGCAACACGTTTTAAATTGAATTTGAAGCTTTTAACGGCTGCCTCCCATAAGCCGCCCATATGGGGAGCGTCAGGTGGAATGAAACGCCATTCAAAGCCGTGAGTGACATATTTTTGAGAAATGTCTGTGGAAGCCGATTTTATAAATGAAGCAAATTCACGAGATAGTTCTCCACTGGCACCAAGGATATTTCGACCGTTGTCTGAGACTACCCGATGAGGGAGACCCCGCCTCCCAACGAAACGAGCGAATGCCGCTCGAAAGGCTGCTGTGGGTAGGTCTGAGCATGCTTCCAAGTGAACGGCTTTTGTACTAAAGCACACGAACACACTAACATAACCTTTAACGTAAGGAGCTTTTTGAAGAGTTGAGGTTTTTATTTGAAATGGACCTGCGAAGTCTATGCCAGTGGTTTGAAAGGGAACTGAGAGATTACACCTTTCGGGAGGTAAAGGAGCCATGATTTGGGAACAAGGTTTCTTTTTAAATATTATGCAATTTTTACAGTGTCTTATAATTCTCTCAACTACAGGCTTTAAACTAAATAAATAGAACTCAGTTTGAGTCATTCGACACATTTGTTGGCATTCTCCGTGAGCTAGGAAAAATGCAAATGGGAAAGGAAGAGTTGACAGAGTCGGGAGTTGCCTGGTAATATTATCGGGTAGCGTTCATTATATGGGAGAGCTGAATCCGATAATCGACCATTTACCCGCAATATATCGTTCGCATCTAGAAAGGGGTTTAGAGTTTTTAGCGAACTTTTGTCCGATATCATTTTGGACTTCGTAAGATTGTAATATTCTGACTCATAGTGAGATTTTTGAACTAGTATTATTAATCTGGTTTTAACCAAATTTACTTCTTTTTGGGTCAAATTGACATTTAACTAAGCAAATCGTAACCGATATTTTGTAAACTGTTGCGAATAACCCGAAAAACATAGGACAAGACCCTTAATGCTTTATCATTAGATGAAAATCTGTGTAAAATGTCAGGTTCTGCAATCGATATGGGAAAGCTTTGAACCTTTTTGCCGATTTCGTGAAAATATAACGGATTTGTGCTAGGTCAATTTGACGAGGGTTTCGTCAGCCAAGGAGGTCCTTGCCACCATAAGTGATTCTTTGCAAGATCTTGCGGTTTACAACCACGCGTTCCAATATCTACTGGGTTATCATGAGTGGGAACGTGACGCCATGTCTTTTGGAAGTAGTTCGATTCGCCACTTATGTTTCCCATGACCAAGGTGGCTTAGCTAACCAGCCTAGAACAATAAAAGAATCTGTCCAGAGTATTGTTTCTGTATTTTTTAAATCGAGAGATTCAATAACGTAATTGATTAAATTTGGCAATAATACAGCCCCATTAAGCTCTAAGCGAGGTAAGCAGACGGGTTGCAGGGGCGCTACTTTGCTTTTGGATACGAGCAAATTAGAGTAAACTACAGATGACTGAGCTTGACAGCGTATGTAGACAGCTGCGCAATAAGCTGCTTTGGAAGCGTCGGCAAAACCATTAATTTGAATATTCCCCGAGGGATCGTAACGAAGCCATCGTGGAATGGATATATTTTCAACGTAAGAGAGATCGGATATAAGGTTGTTCAGTTTATAAGAGAATGAGCACTCATCATCATCCCAATCTATACCTTCTAACCATAACTGTTGCATGAGCATTTTAGCTCTTATAACCACCGGGGTTTTCCAACCGGCTGGATCAAATTATTTTGCTACAGCAGACAAAATCTGGCACTTAGTTACGGTTTCGTATTGTGATATTGGATGAAAGGAATAGCTGAAAGAGTCGGTAAGAGCGTTCCATTTGATTCCGAGAGTTGAACTAGATTCTTCAAACTGAAGGAAATTAGAATCGTAAAGATCCTCTGTGGGTAGTCGCGAAAGTAATTTTGGGTCATTTGTAGAGATTTTTTTAATGGAAATTTTGCTGATCTGAGAGCTAAGATGAGTTCTGTTTGAGAAAGAATTACATCTGCGATTGTATGACCTCCAGACAGTATGTCGTCAACATATGTTTCCTTGCATAAAATGGAGGCTGCCTTGGGAAATCGAGTTTCGGAATCGAGTTGGAGAAGCATGCGGATGGCCAAAAAAGGCGCACAATTTACTCCAAAAGTTACAGTTTTAAGTTGAAAATCTTTGAAAGTGCCACTTGGTTCCTCTTGAAAAAGGATTCTCTGAAAGGGCCTATCGTTTGGGTGAACTAGGATTTGGCCATACATTTTTGAATGCCGCCACTAAAAACGTAACGATACTTTCGCCAATTCAGAATTATTGTCATTCAGAATTATTGTCATTAAATCACGTTGAAGTGTTGGACCTGTGTACAGTACGTCATTGAAAGAATGACCGGATTTTGTAGTACGTGAGGCATTGAATACAACTCTTAATTTTGTTGATTGTCAAATTTAATTTGCTCTTTTTTGTCTTTTTTCTAAAAGAGCCTGTAATAATATTTTTACCACGACTGAGAGTCTTTCTTTGCTTTAAACTTGTATGAGCTATTCTCATTTTATTTTGTTTGCAAAAAAAAAAAAACTACACAGTTTTGTGTGTGTGTACCTATGTAAAATTTTTGTTTCTGTTTTCTTTTTTTTTTTTTAACTTTGAACACACTTGCTTATGCACAAATTTGTTACTTATGAAAAAAAAAGTTAACGGTTTTACTTAAGATGTTATTTAGGCATTAGTTTTGCCTTTAGTTGAAAAAATAACGGTACGAAATTACGAAAAATTAACGGAAAAAATTCTGTTGAAACCTTATATTTGGATATGTTCCTTTTCTTTTTATTCTCACGTTTTAATATTTTTGGCTTTCGTAAAAACGAAATTAGGATTTTTGTTTTTGTTTTTGAAATATGTATATGATTTTAACTTGATTTTATTTTACTTTACACTTTACTTCTTTCTGTAGTTTTTGCTAAATTATTTTTGAATGTTTTAATTTTGGCAAATTTCTTGAAATTTTTTAATTTTATGCGCTTTTCTTTTGTTCGTATGAAATTTTTCGGCAATTTTCCGATTTTTTGCTTTTCCTTTTGAAAGTTTAAAATATGTATTATAAAATTATTAGAATTAAACAAAAGAACATTCGACAACCTTGATTTTTTTTTCTTTTCACTTAATTACGTAGTTTGAGAAAGAAGTTTCAAAAAGCATTAAACAAATTTTTGTTTTTATAAAAGAAAATGTTTAAATGTAAAACCGATAACCGTAATATTGAAAGATTTTTTAAAACGTTTTGGTTTGGCCGGAAAAAGCTAAATTATAAGTAAATATGTTTAAAAAATAATTCTGTTGTTTTTTTTTTAAGTTAATTTTTTGTGATATAAGAATATGATTTTTGTGGTTTTTCTTTTAGATACTATTTTTCTGTCTAGTTTTTTGGTAATTTTCCGACTTTATGTTTTTTCTTTTAAATAGCTGTTTTTGTCTATTGTTTTTGTTAATTTTTCTTAACTTTCTGTTTTTTCTACCGAAAATTAAACTTCTATTTTGTTCATTGGTTTTGATAGTTTTTCTGTAACTTTCGATTTTACATATGTTCTTTGCTTTGAACTTTATTTCTTTTTTTATGGTTATTGTTTTTCACTACCGCGACGGTCTTACTTTTTTAACATTTCGATTGACACTAATTATGAGTACCAATATAATATATGCAATGAGTAGATTAATCCCACATACCTCATTTTGTGGTGAAACTGCAATTAGTTGGCCAGTGATGTCAACTTGTTGTCGAAGGACCATGAACAAAGTCATAGGGATTTTGTGAGTTATTGTGCCTCTTGGGAATGAAGCAGCGCTTATGATGTTGGACTGTATGTGCTATGTAATTCTGTAGAACTTTGTTGCGTAAAATTAATAATTCCTCCAACGGAATTATTAGATCAGGTTGATTTAAATAGGGTATAACGTGAGAAATAAAAGGGGAAGATAGTTAGTTTCAATTATATAAATGTATTTATTTGATGCTCACCAGTTAGCTGTTATAAAGTGAGGTTTATAATTGTTTTAAGCGACCGGTTACTTCGTGCATCGTTTATAAATTTACATAAGATAAATTCAATGTTTTCAGATAATTCACAATTAGGTTATTTCAATTCACAATAAGTTTTATATTAAAATGTAAATTGTATTTTTCACGTAAAATACAATAAAGCTAAAGAATTGATTATAAATTTGGAATTCAAATATTATAATAACGATTCATTTTGTATAATTATAAAATGTATGAAAATATAAATATGTTGTCGAAAATAAGTATTTTAGACACCATGGTTTAATGGTAATATTAAATCTGCAATTGCTTACAGAGATAGGGCTTTTAGTCGTTGGAAACGTTTCAAAACTGATTCACTACATGAAGATTATTGTAGCGCACGCAGAGAAGTAAACCGAGCTATTAAGAGTGCTAAATGAACAAACTATTCATCTGTCTTCAACTCTGCAATTGGTTCCAAAAAAACATGGAAAAATATGTGACATTGGTATTGGAAAACCAAGGATAATAGATACAACGGAAATAGATGTAGAATTACTTAACTTAATACATTGGTATTGGAAAACCAAGGATAATAGATACAACGGAAATAGATGTAGAATTACTTAATGAAACTTTCACACCACTGCCAACAGTACCTTTGAATAGTAATTTTTTTAATCAACCTATCACTGAGCAGAGTCAACTATTTAGTTTTAATTGTGTAACACAAGATGATGTATCAAGGAGTTGCCTAGCTGTTAAGTCAAATGCTGTAGGATTTGATAATATTCACCCAAAGTTTTTAAAAGCTATTCTTCCTGTGTTGTTACCATATATTACACTCAAATTCAACAATATAACTAAAAGTATTTTTCCTGCTAATTGGAAAATATGCTAAAATAATACCTACACCAAAATCTAGTAATGAGTACCGACCTATTTCTTTGAGATTGTAAGAACAACAAAGATTCTTGGTATAATTTTTAATAATAATCTTACATGGACTGATCACATAAACACAGCTGCAGGAAAAACATATGCTATGCTACGTATGCTGTGGAAAACACAATACTTTAAAAAAAAGTTACTGAATCGAGCTACAGATTGACAAAACGAAGAAAAGCCATTTTTTGCCATTTTTGTTCTTTGCCGCTCAGAAAACAACTAAAAATTAGAACAAGTTCTATTCCTGAGCGGCGCCGCTTAAACGCTCAGAAATGCCGCTCACATACCGCTCATTGTGTGGCCACTTCAGTAGTATTTCATATGTTTTAATTTTTTCCGCTCATTGCTCTGCCGCTTTGCCGCTCATTGCGTGGCCTCGGCCTTATACGAATGTGAAGTTTTTCGAGCTGTGATTATACGAGTTACAATAAATTGGAGAAAGCTTATAACGACATACTAAGGTATGTTTACGGCCAGAAGGAGTATGATCACATTACACCAGTTTCAAAAAAAATATATGGAGTTAGTTTCAGTGATTTTCTATATATACGTACCTTAACTTTTTTACATAAAATTATATATACCCGTGAACCTTCTTATCTTTTTAATAGAATATCGTTCACTCGATCTCGCAGAACAAATGATTTAATACCAATTAGACATCGAGCACAAACATCTGAATGGCAGTTTTTTATTAATTCAGTTCGTCTTTGGAACTTGCTACCTTCGAACATTCAGTTCATAAGAAACGCAATGCAATTTAAAATGGCCCTCTTTAATTTCTATAATTAATTGGTTTTCTCTTTTAAATCGTTTTTAAATAACTAATTTTTATATTAAACTTTTTTTATTATTATTTTATTTTGTTATTATATTCTTATTATTTTTAATTGTTGTTAGACACAATGTTAAATTTCCTTACCACTATGTACCTAGTACTAATCCTGTACTTTAATTATAAGATTTTATGTCTTGTTGTAAGGGAATTCGAAATAAATAAACAAATAAATAATTAAAAATTATATATTAAAAATTTTAAATTAAAAAATTAAAAATTAAAACTTAAAACTAAAAATTATAAATTAAAAATTTTAAAATTCAAAATTAAAGATTAAAAATTAAAAACTAAAAATTTAAAATTAAGAATTAAAAATTATAAATGAAAAATGGAAAATGGAAAGCGGAAATTGAGGAATGAAAAACGAAAATTGAAAAATAGGAAATGAGAAAGGAAAAATTAAAAATGAAATTCTTCATTCTGTTGTAATGCATTAAACAATGAATTGCGACCCCATAAAGTATTTATATTCTTAATCTCTGTAAAACCTTGAGTCCATATAATGTCCGTACATGCGTCTGTCTGTCTGTTTTGAAATTACGGTTATTCAACAAAATAAACCGTTTACCTGGGTAAAGTTAAAATAATATTGTTTGTCGTTACTACGAGCAGGTTGGTATTTGAAATGGGTTAAATCGGGCGTCACTGTGTCAAGATATGGTCTAAAATATGGGGATACCTCTAAAATGCTAAAAAAAAATTGCGTTTTTGCTGAAATAATTTGGTATTAAGTTTAACAAATTTTTTACTTTTTCAAATACTTTGTTTACATTTATTATCAATACTAAAACCGAGGTGGAATGTATCTTACTTGTTTTTTAAACGTTCCTTTTTTATTGGAATTTGTTTTTTTTTACAATTAATTTTTTTCTTTTTCTATGTTTAATTTTTTTTTCTTTTAACATAAACGTTTTTACATACTGAGATTTCTATTGTTTTCAAGTATTTTCATTTTATTGACATAATGTATAAATTTCTTTTCCATCGTTTTTTCTGTTTATATACTGAGATTTCTCTATTTGAATGATTACACAAGGCAACAAAAAAGAAAAAATTTAATGCCGAACAAAAACCACTATACAATTTTGATGTATTGTGGTTCCAGTAGTACAAATATGGTCCAAATTTTAAATTCTATGGAGAAGTTTTTTTTAAAAAAATTTTTAAGTAAAATTAAAAATTTTTTTAGACGTTTCTCCATATAACTAATGATAACTTCAAAAGGGTTAGTCTGATAATACTAAAATAAATTTGGAAAAATTCAGACTTACATAGCCTTTAATCCGTCTATATATTTAGTTTCAATCGGCTCCGTAGTTTCGGAGTTATAATAAATAATTGAAGCAAAAAATATATTTTTTACGTAAAAATATCAAATTTTTTCGTTTTAAAAAAATCATAAAAAATCGAAAACTGCCAAAAAAATTGTTCTGATTTATTGCTTTTTCGCAAAGCCACATGTAATAGGAACAAAATGAGATATCGATCGTGAAAATCGATTGGGTCTTTTCGAATTTATTCACAATTAAGTGAATTCGCTCATTTTCACAAAATTTTTGTTTTTTGTTTGATATACATAAAAATGAGCTGTTAATGTTCTTCTTTCGGTAGATTGAATTTTAAAAACACTTCATATTTTACCTCGCGTTGGCAGCTACCTTGACGTGGTGCGGGGGCTTGAGTTCACAATGATTCAAAGGGCTATGCTGATGGGATCTACATAGTAGTAGTCTCCTGGCGGGGTCACCCTTGTCAGACAGGCCTTTGATGAGTGAAGGACTAAAAACTGCCACCCTCTAATCCAGGGTGTCATGCGTCACCGTGCCCATTGGATGAGTTTTGCAGTCAGGGGGTTACGTTAGACTGTATTTTAACGACGCCTCTCCGAAACCAGGCCGAATCGGGGTGTAACTGTGGCCTTACCATGGTATGGGGCACTGCCATGGCGTACCATATGATTTCCCCTTTTAAAGAATAAGACTGATTGGCTTTCCTTGGAGAGCAAGCAGTCGTAAGAAACAGATGGAGCACAACAAAAAATTTTAAAACATTAATATGCGGGGCTTCTCCGCAACCGATCTAGCTGACCGAATGGAGCATGAGCTCTGTGATGATGGTCAGCGGGGCAATGCTGCTGCCAGCAGGAGCAAAAATCTATTGCCTCACCGCAAGAAGCCGGCAACGGCGAAGAAAGCTGGTGACAGCAATAGTCCACCAGTCAGAACTGGTGCAAAATCACCAAACATGAACACCAAGATATTGATGTCGCCTATAAAAAGTGTAACCGTAACTAATCCTGGCGCGACAAAAAAATCGATTATTTTTTCCCTGGCATCGTAACTAATCCTGGCCCGACAAAAACCTCGATTATTTTTTCCCTGGCATCGTAACTAATCCTGGCCCGACAAAAAACCTCGATTGTTTTTTCCCTGGCATCGTAACTAATCCTGGCCCGACAAAAGCCTCGATTATTTTTTCCCTGGCATCGTAACTAATCCTGGCCCGACAAAAACCTCGATTATTTTTTCCCTGGCATCGTAACTAATCCTGGCCCGACAAAAACCTCGATTAATTTTTCCCTGGCATCGTAACTTATCCTGGCCCGCCAAAAACCTCGATTATTTTTTCCCTGGCATCGTAACTAATCCTGGCCCGACAAAACCTCGATTATTTTTTCCCTGGCATCGTAACTAATACTGGCCCGACAAAAACCTCGATTATTTTTTCCCTGGCATCGTAACTAATCCTGGCCCGACAAAAACCTCGATAATGTTTTCCCTGGCATCGCAACTAATCCTGGCCCGATAAAAACCTCGATTATTTTTTCCCTGGCATCGTAACTAATCCTGGCCCGACAAAAACCTCGATTATTTTTTCCCTGGCATCGTAACTAATCCTGGCCCGACAAAAACCTCGATTAATTTTTCCCTGGCATCGTAACTAATCCTGGCCCGACAAAAACCTCGATTATTTTTTCCCTGGCATCGTAACTAATCCTGGCCCGACAAAAACCTCGATTATTTTTTCCCTGGCATCGTAACTAATCCTGGCCCGACAAAAACCTCGATTATTTTTCCCTGGCATCGTAACTAATCCTGGCGCGACAAAAACCTCGATTATTTTTTCCCTGGCATCGTAACTAATCCTGGCGCGACAAAAACCTCGATTATTTTTTCCCCGGCATCGTAACTAATCCTGGCCCGACAAAAACCTCGATTATTTTTTCCCTGGCATCGTAACTAATCCTGGCCCGACAAAAACACCTCGATTATTTTTTCCCTGGCATCGTAACTAATACTGGCCCGACAAAAACCTCGATTATTTTTTCCCTGGCATCGTAACTAATCCTGGCCCAACAAAAACCTCGATTATTTTTTCCCTGGCATCGTAACTAATGCTGGCCAGACAAAAAAACCTCGATTATTTTTCCCCTGGCATCGTAACTAATCCTGGCCCGACAAAAACCTCGATTATTTTTTCCCTGGCATCGTAACTAATCCTGGCCCGACAAAAACCTCGATTATTTTTTCCCTGGCATTGTAACTAATCCTGGCCCGACAAAAACCTCGATTATTTTTTCCCTGGCATCGTAACTAATCCTGGTCCGACAAAAACCTCGGTTATTTTTTCCCTGGCATCATAACTAATCCTGGCCCGACAAAAACCTCGATTATTTTTTCCCTGGCATCGTAACTAATCCTGGCCCGACAAAAACCTCGATTATTTTTTCCCTGGCATCGTAACTAATCCTGGCCCGACAAAAACCTCGATTATTTTTTCCCTGGCATCGTAACTAATCCTGGCCCGACAAAAACCTCGATTGGGGCAATAGCTCCATCGAAGAATAGCGGGACACCAGAGGCAGCGACAAGCGATATGGCTGGTGCGACGACGTCGAAGGAGGCAACTCAAAGGGCAGAAGCTAAGCGGAACGACATACCGTCAACATCCGGCAATTTAGCGTGGCGACCGAAATTGGGTGTCAAAGCAGCGGAAACTGCGGCTACTACTGCAGGAGTTAAGCAGAAATCTCGAGGGCATGAATCCCGCAAAGTCCCAAGGGTACCAGCACCAGGACAACCAGGAGCCTTCGACGACCCACTAAGAAAAGGTCTCAGTGGGACAGGCTGCAGATGGTACCTAAGGTACCTTGAGAAAGGTCTCGAACCTATGGAAGCAAGAAAGGCCGACGAACACAAGGCCAAGCCAGAGAAAGCAGCCCAGGCACACCAACAAACGGGCAAGCGCGGTAACAAGCAAATTTCACCACCGCAACTGGCAGAAGGCAAAAGGCCGAGGTTCGCAGATGATTCAAGAAACCCCACTGCAAAGACGAACACAACAGCGAGCAAAAGCTACGCGAACGTCTCCAAGGCGGTTAAGATGGCAGTGCTACCAAAGGGATATCCTGAGGTTAACCTAACCACACAGGAGCTGACGGCACTAGAAGAGGCAATCCTGACAGATGTTGCAAAGGGATGGGACCACAAGCTAAAATTTGAGGGCATTCATTTCCGACCGGGGTATACACTCGTTGACTGTAAGGATGTCCAAACAGCGAACTGGCTCAGGCAAGCCGCCCCCAAACTTTCAGCATGGGATGGGGCACCGCTTATAGCATGCACTGGAGATGAGGTACCCAGAATGCATACAGTAACCATATTCCTCCCCAGAAGCGCGGGCAAAACAACGGAGCAGATTATGGCTCTGATAAGCGCGCAAAATGAAGGCATCAACACGCCTCTTTGGAAGGTTATAAGAACCAAAGAAGAAGGCTACCTTTGTTTCTCATTGGGCCAGGGCCATTCATATCTTGTTGATTGCCACCACGGTTGCCCCCTTGGAAGTAGCCACCACAACCTCCTCCACCACCAACGCCTTGTGGTCCACCACCTCTACGGATGCCACCCCCGCCACCAATACCAGCACTAATTACCATATTGCCACCTGAAAGATCATCGAGTTGATTTTGTGGATAAGCAAGTAGTTCCATAATGGCGCCGGAGGTTCAGGTCAATATGCTACGAACTGCATCTGCGGATGAAGCAAATTATAACATTACAACATCGTGAATTATGGACAACCATAAAATAAATTTAGATCGTCTTGTATTTCTAGTTAAAAAAATTAAAGTACATATTAGGGGTAAAAATTGAATATATGCGATCGTTAAGTAACTGATGAGCGCAAATATATAATATATAAAATTTTATTCAATTTAATCAAATTTAATGGGGAAAAATTACATTGATACTTAAACTTGATCCAGCTTGAATTTTTGTTCCTTAAAAAAGGCATCGTTCCGATGTTGTTGATATAACAGACGCTCCTCAATATGTTTAACAGCCTCAACAGTCAAAACTAAAGTATCATGTTTCAACATGTAATAACAATTTAAACCACAGGCAGGCATAATATTAACGAACCCCAGTTTATCCTAGGCATAACAAATATTTTCGGGGAAGATGTCATTCCTATTTTTTAACATAAGCAAAATGCATTAATCAAAGTTCATGTATTTAATCTAACTACACTTACTTATCGACTATCAATACTGAAGGACCCCAATTTCTCTCCTTAATTAAATCCAATAAGAACTCTGCATCTGTGCCGGATATTTCAACATCTTTAACAATATGTAAATCATCTTGGGCCAATTTAACAGTCAACGTAGATGTCAAACCCATTACTCGCTTAAAGAATGGCAACATATAAAAGTGGGTAGTTGGTGATCGGGGTCCGTGGGCCATGGCAAAATTACAAATAAATAACGTGAGTAAAACTTCTATGGAATTCATTAAACTCTATTAAATAGAATTTAAGTTTAATTATATATTAGATATGTCTTTTATTAAATTTCTTGTTAATACTTTCAGCGCTACGATAATTATTTAAGTACTTCACACCTAAATAAATCTTCTGAATTATTCACTTAATTAATTTTTACATGAAGAAGTTACCAAAGCAGTATTACAAAACACTGTTTATCAAGTTAAAATATCCAATTTACAGATCAAACAAATCCAAAAACAAATGCTTAGTAAATTTAAATATTATTAAATAACAAGTGATTAATATTTCATTTCATTAATATTAGATAATAACTGCAATACTACGTCTTGGATGGTGTATCTGTTTCTAAAAGGCGGCAAGTCAAGTCATGGAATCCAAACAAAAATAGCACCATGTGGCGCTGCTAGGCAAGATAGCACCTAGGTTTTCTTTTGCTAGGGTGTACGGCGTTGCTAGACAAGATTGCACCGAGGTTTCCTTTTTCTAAGGTGTACGGCGTTGCTAGACAAGATTGCACCGACGTTTTCTTTTGCTAGGTTGTTCGGCGTTGCTAGGCAAGATTGCACCGAGGTTTTCTTTTACTAGGGAGTACGGCGTTGCTAGACAAGATTGCACCGCGGTTTTCTTTTGCTAGGGTGTACGGCGTTGCTAGGCAAGATTGCACCGAGGTTTTCTTTTGCTAGGGTGTTCGGCGTTGCTAGGCAAGATTGCACCGAGGTTTTCTTTCGCTAGGATATACGGCGTTGCTAGGCAAGATTGCACCGAGGTTTTCTTCTGCTAGGGTTCTTATAAAAAGAACCTTTTCATAAAAAAGTTTTAAGTACCATTAATTGAAAAACTCTCCTCTTAAGAAAGAAAATTTTCTCACCCTTCGGCACGATCTTGAACTAATGACAAAGTAGTCCAGGTGGCTAAAAATTTTATATCGTGATTCTCTTCACCATTGCGGACAATGGGATCCAAGTAGTTGGCAACGTTACCAGCTTGTAAATTGCTCAGGCCTTGCAGGTACAGCATTTTGTTATCATAATCGGGGGAAGCTAAAAACAAGAACAAACAATAAATGTCGTCATTCGATTGAAGAAGCAAGTAACTATGCATTTACCCAAATAAAAATTAAAATATTTTTGAACATAATCCTCGAACACATCCCTATTAATGCGCTCCGCTATATGGACGTTATAAACTAAAGTGGCAAAACTTAAGATAGCCGCCTGTCTGACGTCAGGTCTATCGGGACCCAGTTTAAGAAAATCTTCACAGACCTTTAATTAAATCATGCGACAATTCAAATATATGGAATGGCATTGATAGCAACAATTGAACGGCTATGGTGGATTTTAACTCTTCGTCCACCCCACTAAATACTATCTGAAAATATTTATATGCTTATAGGAGATTTATTAGAAATAATAGACCTCTATAAGCATATAATTTTCAATTTGCTGATTTCTTTTTTAATTTTACGTTATTTCTCTACATTCTCTTATCAGTGGGTAAGAGGAATTTTCAATGTTGGCAAATTAATATTAATCCTTGATATGAAATCGATAATTTTTTCATAACCTGTTTCTTCATGAAGAAGATTTGTAGGATACCTCCAGGGCTTTTTATATATCATTTTAAGACATTTGTTTTGTATAATTTGTAAGCGTTTTAGGTGACAGTTGGCAGCGTCATTCCAAATAAGAAACGCGTATTTCAATATTGGCCTTATAACACTTTTGAAGAGTAGATTTTTGTTTTGGTGGTTTAGAAATGACCTTCTATTTAGTAGTGGCCATAATGCTTTAAATGATTTTATAGCTTTTTGACACGTAGACATAATATGTTGTTTAAATGTAAGCTTTTTGTCCAAGACAACTCCGAAATATTTGACATCGTTAAGTACATTTATGGTATTATTTCCAACAAGAATATAACCATATAAATACATATTCTGACTTAGGACAATAAGGAAACTTCCAGGGTAGTGTTTCATACTAGGTTTTATTTTACTTATACTGTCATTTGGGCTATTGGATTAAGTCTAACGACTAAAAAGGTAGCTGCGATTAAAACCACTATTTTTACTAACGACCTGGTAACATAATGCCAGATAGAGGATCAGGTACCAAATTCGCCCAGGTTAACGTCCACCACGTAAAAGCTGCATCCGCAGTAATTGCTAGGACATTTTCTAAATTGAATCTGGGCATGGTATTGATCCAAGAACCCTGGCACTATAAAGGTGCAATCAGAGGATTGAGCTGCAGCAGTGGCAAGGTATTATGGGACAATAGACATACGTCACCCAGAGCATGTATTTTAATTAGTAAAGATATTAATCATATTTGTCTTACAGAATTTATGGCGCGTGACTTGGTTCATATCCAAGCTCTCATCGACATCGAAGGCAGCCAAAAGATGATAGTGATAGCATCAGCATACTTTCCGGGCGAGGAAGCTTCACCACCGCCGGCAGAGGCACGCCAGCTGGTGGACTTCTGTACAAAGCAGAACCTACAGCTTATACTGGGATGCGATGCTTACGCCCACAACACAGCATGGGGCAGCACTGATACAAATTATCGAGGTGAGTACTTATTAGAATACCTAGTAGCATCTAACCTAGAAATACTAAGTGAGGGTAATAGACCTACATTCGTCACAAGAGTTAGAGAGGCGGTCCTAGACATTACAGTAGCCAGTCCAAGCTTAGCTAGGATTGCAAGAAATTGGAGAGTATCCGATGAAGTTTCGTTATCCGATCATAGAATAATTGAACTTTCGCTAGAGGGCCTAAATACTGAGGCATCTTCCTATAGAAATTCCAGAAAAACGAATTGGGAGAAGTACAATGAAATCCTATACCACAACCTTCAAGGCATAACATCGAGCAAACGCATACGAAATCAGTACGAGCTCGACGACAGTGTGACCCAACAAAATGGGGCTCTACTGGATGCCTACCATTGTAGCTGCCCCGAGAGACCGAGGGGCAAGGAAAAGGACGCGGTTTGGTGGAACAATAATCTCTCTACACTCAGAACCGAAGTTCGCAGGCTCTGTAATGGGGCAAAGCGTAACGGGCAGTGGGAGCATTATAAAGCCAAACTGACTGAGTATAATAAAGAAATTAGGAAAGCTAAACGTACTAGCTTTAGAAAGTTCTGCGAAAACATAGAATCGCTTCCAGAAACAGCAAGGCTATACAAAGCATTTGCGAAATGTCGGCCAGAAATGACGATGTCACTTAAGAAAGAGGACGGTAGTTACTCTAAGAACGGCCGAGACAGGGCGGAGCTGTTATTAAAAACACACTTTCCAGAAAGTGTGGCAGATGACGAGCGGTCGAGTAACGGACCAAGAAACCCTAGGACAAGCAGGCAAATAGCAGCAGAAATTTGCTCTAGGGAAAGACTAGAATGGGCTTTAGGTACCTTTCAACCATTTAAATCCCCTGGAACGGATGGTATTTTTCCGGCCCTCTTACAAAAGGGCTTGAAGGAACTATTGCCATTCATGTTAAATATCGGGCGTAGCAGCTTGGCCTTGGAGTACATACCAAACGCATGGAGGAAGGCAAGATTGGTGTTCATACCCAAAGTGGGGAAAAAGGACACCGCGCATCCAAAATCCTTCAGACCGATAAGCCTAACATCTTTTATGCTGAAAACACTTGAAAAAGCTGTAGACAACTATCTTAGATGTGGAATATTACAGCAGATGCCTTTGCATCCATACCAACATGCGTATAGAGCGGGCAGATCAACAGAGACCGCTCTCACTAGCCTAGTAAGAACTATTCAGAAATCAATAAATGAAAAGGAAATAGCCGTTTGTGCCTTCCTAGATATAGAAGAAGCCTTTCATAACACTTCACACGAAGTAATAGAAAGGGCATTAGATCAAAGAGGAGTAGACCCAGAGACATCAAAATGGATGGTAGAAGTGCTCTAGACGAGATCAGTAGAAACAACAGCAGAGGAGACCATATCCGTCAACACAACCAGAGGATGTCCACAGGGAGGAGTTCTTTCGCCCTTGATGTGAAGCCTGGATGTTGACGATTACTAATGAAACTGTCGGAAGCAGGAATAGAATGCCAGGGCTACGCGGACGACATAGTCTTAATAGCAAAAGGCAAGTTCGAGGAAACCCTATGGGACATTGTACAAAGAGGGTTGAGGATTATATGTCAATGGTGCAGGGCAACAGGATTGAACATCAATCCAACGAAGACCACTATTGTACCATTTACCAGGAAAAGGAAACTTCCAAGATGGAGGGCAATTAAAATTTTGGGAGAAGTCATTGAGCCAAAAGCAGAAGTGAAGTATCTGGGGATAGTACTGGACAACAAGTTAACATGGAAGGCACATGTTGACCACATCACAGAGAAAGCCAAGCGAGCTACAATGATTTGCAGAAGGGTAGCGGGTAAAAACTGGGGATGTAAACCCAGCATGTTACACCGGATGTACTCGATGATGGTCCGCCCAATAGTAACTTATGGAGCTATAGCGTGGGCCAAAAGAACAGATCTGAAGTCGACTCAAATGCAGCTAAGTAAGATTCAAAGATTAGCGTGCATTGGGATAATGGGTGCAATGAGGACGTGCCCAACGGCATCACTTGAAGCACTATTGGAACTAAGCCCACTACATATAGTGGTGCAGAGAAAAGCTTTGGCAACAGCAATCAGAATAAAGGGAGAGAAACCTATAACCAGGCTTTATGAAGGGCAATGGAACCGAATAAGCCAGGTTAATGATTACTCCCTCCTAGATTGCGCCATGGACAGGGCTGAGAAGAAATATGATTTCAGGAAATACTTTATTACGGAACTTAGCAATAAGAGAGAATGGAGCGGTTTAAGTACAGCATATTCTCTAAGAGAAGATACAATCAAATGGTACACAGATGGGTCAAAAACCGAAAGTGGAACATTGGCGGGAGTCTTCGGGGCTAGAACCAAATACTTCGAGCCAAAGGGAATACACACGAGCATTTTCCAAGCAGAGATTTATGCCATCGATAGATGTGCACAAATCAACTTGAATAGGAAGTACAAAAGAAGGAACATAACCATATTATCAGACAGTCAAGCTGCTATTCGAGCACTAAGCTCCTATGAAGTAGACTCAAAGCTAGTATGGGACTGTCTACAGAAGCTAAATGAGCTAGGTAAACACAACAAGGTTAGCCTTTGTTGGGTCCCGGGACACGTTGGGATTCAGGGTAATGAGCAAGCTGATGAACTTGCCAGAAGGGGAGCTTCCACAAAATTAATAGGGCCGGAACCATTTTGTGGAATAGGAAAAGGAGTATGGGAAGGAGTACTCAGGGAACATGAAAATTGTGTTAGACGGGAATTTTTCTCGAGCCACTTGGGCTTAAGGCAATCCAAAATGTTGTTGGGTGGCTACAACAAAAAGAGATTTGGGTCGTGCATTGGATTGTCAAAGAACGGTCTGAGTATACTAACCGGGATTTTAACTGGTCACTACAGGCTCAGGGAACATATGAGCAGGTTGGGAATTGTAGCAAACCCTATGTGCAGATTCTGTGATGAGGAAGCCGAATCACCAGAGCACATACTTGGGAACTGTGGAGCGCTAATGCACAAAAGGAAACAGCATCTGGGTTCCTTCCAGATACTAGGTAGCGACATAAAATTACTAGAACCAACCAACATCCTCGAATTCCTGAGGGCTTCAGGGTTGGATAAGAGTTTATAGGGACGACCTCTTTATACAATACAATATAATACAATTACTAAAATTTACATTTTATTATTTAAATTTATTATATTATATAAGATTTATTATTAAAAGATTTATAATTATAAACTACAAACTCTGGAATTTTCTTTTATACGATTTTCTATTATTGTTGAATGACGAAGTGTTACTCTGAATACTCCAGCAAAAATCAGCCGTCATGTGTGCATCCCAGCGACCCTGGTATCGTTCCTCCATTGTTCGCATAACTTGGTGAAATCGTTCGCCCTGTTCCTCGCTCAAGTCTTCTAGGTTTTCAGGAAAACGATTTAAGTGACCGTGTAGGTAGTGTACTTTGATGCTCATGTTGCATCGAAGTCGATGGAAGTGAGATAACATCTCTTCAACGTGTGCAACGTAATCATCACCCTTGTTATTTCATAAGAAAATTTGAATAACCCATACAAACGAATCCCATGCATTCTTCTCAATTTCTGACATTGAACTGCCAAAATCAGTATCGTTCACCAATTTGCGAATTTTTGGGCCGTCAAATATGCCTGCTTTTAGCTTTTCCATACTCAGATTTGGAAACTTCCTTGATATATACTGGAAACATTCACTATCTTTGTTAAGTGCTTTAACATATTGTTTCATCAGACCAAGTTTAATGTGAAGAGGTGGCAATATGATGCGATCTCGGGGCACTAGAGCCACATTTATAACATATGGCATACCTGGAACCAGTGTTTCCCTAGAAGGCCATTGTTTTCTCTTCCAATGTTCTGATTTAGCTCTGCTGTCCCATAAACATATAAAACAAGGATATTTGGTAAAGCCGCTTTGTTGACCTAAGAGAAAATTTACCATCTTAAGATCAACACAAATTACCCACTTATGTTCATCATACTTAATCTTCTTCATGACCAATGCAATTACAGAGTATTCTTCTTTTACTTTGGTTGAATGTGCGATCGGCAAGGAGTGAAATTTATTTCCATTATGCAAAAGGACACACTTGAAGCTGCGTTTTGATGAGTCGATAAATAAACGCCATTCGTTTGAATCATATTTCTGTAAGCCCATGGCAGTCATCAAACCAGAAATATCTGTGCAGTACACAAATTCATCCTCTTCAGCAAAATACTGAAGTAAGGCTTTTTCTCGAGTACGGTAATACGAAACTCTAGTTTCTTCAGTTATGAGACCTGTTTCTTTCATCCGGGACGCAAGTACTTCAGAAGATCTTTTCAACAATCCAAGGTCTCTAATTACATCATTAAGTTGGTCTTGCTTCCATGGTCTCGGCGAGAAATGTTTGTGTGAGATGAACTCGTCATTTTCAGCTGTAGATGGTAGTGATGGATCTGAACTATCTGATTGGTAACAGATACTTGAGGTTGAGTGTCCTGGTGATCATGAATGCACTTGACTACAGCTTGCCCCCCTGATCTTTAGCATATGCAATTTCTTGTGAATGTAGAACTGCAAGTTCAAACCCATCAGAAGACTTCGTGGGATAAGACCATCGCATGTGTTTTCCGACACCGCTTTTTGTACTTAAACAAAAATAACAATCGGATTCGTGGCTCGCTGTTTCTCTCCATACCATAGGCGTCGAAATTTCCAAGTGTCGTCTGTAAAATGAAAAAAACTTTAAATAAGGGATAAGAATTCAATATATAATTAAGAATTACTGTAAGTATAAAATATTCCAAATCTATTAACTTATACTTACTTTACCTTAGACGACGTCACAGATAAATTCATTCGACATGAAAGGCATATAGTACTCGTTGTCCAATGCTGGTTCAAATTGTGCGGATATACATTAAAGCAATATTGAAATAACTTTTGCAATGAAAGATAGAATTTCACTTTTTTCCCGGTGATATATTGGCCGCACACATAACAAAATAAATCCGGATTGTTTTTACAAACAAATGTTCTGGCTTTCTTGCTCATTTTTATTAATACGTGAAAATTATTTTTAACTTGTAAGCTGAATGACTCTAATCTTTATGTAGGGATAAAATGATGTTTCCGTTATCGCAAACACTTACAGGTAGCCAACGGAAAACCACACATCAATAAAAAAAACTGCACTTTAATTTTTTACGTTTAATTGACTTTAAACGGATTAGGTATCATAAATGAACAGAATCAGCAATTCAGCGTCCACGAAAAATTATGAGCGTTTATTTCTTTGCTACCGCAATCATAAAAATCAAATAACCTTTTGTTTCTTACTTATTTAATTAGTTCTGAGAATCATAAAAATGTCATAAACGTTTTTGCCAAATAATTTTGTACATGTAAAAGGGGCTTTGCGAAAATCCGTGTCGTAAATGCACCTGCTTTCTATTTTCTGCATTTTTATTATACCATTTTCTATAGAATATCGACGAAGAGTTTTTAAATTCATTCAATAACAAAATATTATTTAGTCATTACTATGTAAACCAAAGAAATAATGACAGTGCTTGTAAAATGCGACACCTTCAATTAATTGTGAATAAAAAATTTTTTCTGAAAATGAGCGAATTCACTTAATTGTGAATAAATTCGAAGAGAACCAATCGATTTTCACGATCGATATCTCATTTTGTTCCCATTACATGTGGCGTTGCGAAACACCAATAAACCAGAACAATTTTTGCAGTTTTCGATTTTTTATGATTTTGTTAAAACAAAAAAATTTGATATTTTCACGTAAAAAACATATTTTTTGCTTCAATTATTTATTATAACTCAGAAACTACTTAGCCGATTGAAACTAAATATATAGACGGATTAAAGGTTATGTAAGTCTGAATTTTTCTAAATTTATTTTGATATTATCGGACTAACCTTTTTGAAGTTATCATTAGTTATGTGGAGAAACGTCTAAAAAAAGTTTTAATTTTAAAATTTAAAATTTTTTTTAAAAATTTAAAAAAAAAAACCTCCATGGAATTTAAAATTTTTACCATTTTTGTACTTAGGTAGCCATGGTGCATCAAATCTATATGGTGGTTTTTGTTCGGCATTTTTGCTGTTGACCTGTGTTATAAAACAACCAAATTAACAACTGCTTGTAGGTAAGAGGTTAGATTTGTAGCCTTCGAGTTCTGTGTTTGATGGTTCAAATCTTGCAAAGAGCTTTTTTTTTAAAAAACTCATACTCTCTGTCTGTTGTGAGGCAACCCCATTCCCCCTTATCCAATTAATCTGAAACTTGGCCCATAGTCTTGTTGTGTCCAAAGATTAATTTTAAAATAGTCACACACAGTCACGGAGAGATTCAAAACTCATATGCATAAGGAAAGAAAGAGTTTTAATAAAAACTTTGTTTTTATGGGTTAGATTATTTTAAATTACATTTTATTGAAAATTTTACATTTTTTAACAATTTTATAAATTTAAGTATGGACGTTCTCTCTATTGCACGTTCTTCTCTGAACGTTCTGCATTTTTGTTTGTATAACTGAACAATATTTATATATACATGATATGAAAGCAAAAAAATCTTTTGCTCCCAATTATAAGTAATGAAACAATTTTTTTTTGTTTGTTTATTTAAAATTAATTTTTATTTATACTAATTTTTTTTAAATAAGAACTTATAAAAATAAATTATATAAAATAATTATTTATTTCATTACATTGAAAATTCTAAAACTATTTTTCTATTCTGTTATACACAGAAACATTGTTGATAGATAAAAAATTATATATATATATGCATCTACATATAAATCAACATGATTCTCCTAAATCTAGATTCAGTTTTCACCGTCCCCATACAGGTTTGCACATCCTCTATAATATACAGTTCTTGGATCTCTCTGATCGCTCAAATATGGAAATTTCTCATATCAGGGGCTTCATTAGGAGCTCAAACTGGTTCTACGGTGCGAACTGAGGGGAACACCTATTCGTCCCGTGGTATCACAACGGACCCCAGAGTCTAAGTGAGCTTTTCCTTTGGATTAGCAGCCACTTCTAACCAAAACCTAACCTAACTAACATAGCTCATGGTAGTTGTGTTGTTGGTATTGTTAATATATATGCATTATTTTTTGTGGCTTTTTTTATGTTGTTGTACAACTATAATCCACTAACTATTCCAACAAACACACTGGGCTTTTAGTTTTTTTTTTTAGAAAAGTCTACAAGTTCTACTCGTACCTCAGCACAATAACGCGCGCTTTACTCCATTTTAAATACCAACATGGTGGGAATCGCAAATAATTTTTTAGTAGTCTGAAATGGTAAATGGTTTATTTTGTGAATGAGCGGATTTCAATAGACACACGGACAGACGAACATCGCTATATTGATTTGAGCTGTGATAAAGATCAAGAATATACATATTTTATGGACCGATGCATTACAAACGGAATGACAAACCTAGGGTATATGTAGGTTTGTCATTCCGTTTGTGGAGGGTATAAAAACATATAAACGCAACAACAATAAAATATGCATATAAAACTTTTTCTCACTGATTACGTGACATCTTCACAATTGTGCCAATTTCGCAAAGCTGAAATCTCTGATCCAAAAAAAAATCATGTGAGTCCGATCACAGGAGAGATGTGTAAACATCTAGTAATTAAAAATTTTTTATGTCACTTTTTTAAAATCAAACAGAAAGCGTCACCATTTTTGTACTTAGGTAGCCATTGTGCATCAAATCTATATGGTGGTTTTTGTTCGGCATTTTTGCTGTTGACCTGTGTTATAAAACAACCAAATTAACAACTGCTTGTAGGTAAGAGGTTAGATTTGTAGCCTTCGAGTTCTGTGTTTGATGGTTCAAATCTTGCAAAGAGCTTTTTTTTTTAAAAACTCATACTCTCTGTCTGTTGTGAGGCAACCCCATTCCCCCTTATCCAATTAATCTGAAACTTGGCCCATAGTCTTGTTGTGTCCAAAGATTAATTTTAAAATAGTCACACACAGTCACGGAGAGATTCAAAACTCATATGCATAAGGAAAGAAAGAGTTTTAATAAAAACTTTGTTTTTATGGGTTAGATTATTTTAAATTACATTTAATTGAAAATTTTACATTTTTTAACAATTTTATAAATTTAAGTATGGACGTTCTCTCTATTGCACGTTCTTCTCTGAACGTTCTGCATTTTTGTTTGTATAACTGAACAATATTTATATATACATGATATGAAAGCAAAAAAATCTTTTGCTCCCAATTATAAGTAATGAAACAATTTTTTTTTGTTTGTTTATTTAAAATTAATTTTTATTTATACTAATTTTTTTTAAATAAGAACTTATAAAAATAAATTATATAAAATAATTATTTATTTCATTACATTGAAAATTCTAAAACTATTTTTCTATTCTGTTATACACAGAAACATTGTTGATAGATAAAAAATTATATATATATATGTATCTACATATAAATCAACATGATTCTCCTAAATCTAGATTCAGTTTTCACCGTCCCCATACAGGTTTGCACATCCTCTATAATATACAGTTCTTGGATCTCTCTGATCGCTCAAATATGGAAATTTCTCATATCAGGGGCTTCATTAGGAGCTCAAACTGGTTCTACGGTGCGAACTGAGGGGAACACCTATTCGTCCCGTGGTATCACAACGGACCCCAGAGTCTAAGTGAGCTTTTCCTTTGGATTAGCAGCCACTTCTAACCAAAACCTAACCTAACTAACATAGCTCATGGTAGTTGTGTTGTTGGTATTGTTAATATATATGCATTATTTTTTGTGGCTTTTTTTATGTTGTTGTACAACTATAATCCACTAACTATTCCAACAAACACACTGGGCTTTTAGTTTTTTTTTTAGAAAAGTCTACAAGTTCTACTCGTACCTCAGCACAATAACGCGCGCTTTACTCCATTTTAAATACCAACATGGTGGGAATCGCAAATAATTTTTTAGTAGTCTGAAATGGTAAATGGTTTATTTTGTGAATGAGCGGATTTCAATAGACACACGGACAGACGAACATCGCTATATTGATTTGAGCTGTGATAAAGATCAAGAATATACATATTTTATGGACCGATGCATTACAAACGGAATGACAAACCTAGGGTATATGTAGGTTTGTCATTCCGTTTGTGGAGGGTATAAAAACATATAAACGCAACAACAATAAAATATGCATATAAAACTTTTTCTCACTGATTACGTGAAATCTTCACAATTGTGCCAATTTCGCAAAGCTGAAATCTCTGATCCAAAAAAAAATCATGTGAGTCCGATCACAGGAGAGATGTGTAAACATCTAGTAATTAAAAATTTTTTATGTCACTTTTTTAAAATCAAACAGAAAGCGTCACCTATGTATCACTTATAGCAATCAACTGCAGGGGCTCTGCTAATATAAAAATATTTATTATTATGTATTATTTCAACCGGTTAATTTTTAATTTTTCGTTTTTAATTTTTTATTTTTCATTTTTTATTTTTAATTTTTCATTTTTCGTTTTTCATTTTTAATTTTATTTTTTTATTTTTCATATTTAATTTATTTTGTATTTTTCTTTTTTAATTTTTTATTTTTCCTATTTTTTAATTTTTCATTTTTTATTTTTCATTTCTTTTTTTTTATTTTTCTTTTTGATTTTTTATTTCCATTTTTAATTTTTTATTTTTCATTTTTCGTTTTTCATTTTATATTTTTAATTTTTCATTTTTTAGTTTTTATTTTTCATTTTTTATTTTTCAGTTTTAATTTTTCAATTTTTATTTTTAATTTTTATTTTTCATTTGTTATATTCCGTTTTTTATTTTGCAGATTTAATTTTTTATTTTTCATTTTTTATTTTTCATTTTCAATCAGTTTATTACATATCATAATTTTTTCACCAATGCAATCATAAATCACACCGATTTTGTCTTACGGCTCACATGTTAAGCTGTTTTTGTGATTGCATTGTGAAATAGAAATTTACTCCCCTGAGCGTATAGATGTTTACGCATTAAAAATACACGTAAGCGATTACCCTAGACAAAACTTTGTCAACATGCTTTGTTGACCGTTATATTCTGTAATAAGTAAATTAGAAAATTTAGAGCACAGTAAATGCAGAAACCTGAACAAAAAAGGTGTACTATATGTAGTACGGTCGGCAGATGTGGGTTAAATTTTAACATTTTTTACATTTAATACTTTGAAACGCCATGGTGTGGCACAACGTTCGCTATATCTCCTGAAAATTCTTGACGCGATTGAATTATTACTTACTAAATGTATATTTATATGTATAAAACACTTCTGATATGCTTCAAAAAATATTTACTCTTTTGGAACCTAAAAAACCAAAATTAAAAGAAAAATGTTCCTACATTGCTCTCTGTTGTTGACGGCGGTGTTAAATTTTTGATATATTTATGAGCACGCACACTCTACAACTTTCATATCACTCCATGTAGAGATTTTCAATTTTTGATTGTCTTTTTCGTCGACGTGCAACACTTCCAACTCGACCAACTTTGACGGCGCACAACAAGGTAGGCGAGCTTTTTGTTGATTTTGCTTCCAAAAAAGGCTCTGCAGCACAGCATGATTATGAGCTGGATTATAACGGGGTGGACAATGGCCACGACAGTACCCAGCATCAAAAACTTTAGGTTGTATGATAAATTCGAAACCTTTCATTTCTTTGAATGTAACCTGCATGGCGTGGCGGCAACAACGCTGATTTTCCTTATGGCAATTGGTGCGGCGGTTACGATGGTTCTCATTTTTATTGCTGTTGTGCACTTGGCGATGATACTGGCGTTGCGGTGTGTCCTCATCGCCTGAAGAGTTCGGCTGTATGCTGTCATATTTGTGTAGTCTCACCATATGTTTGTTTTGACCAAATCGCGCGATTATGTTCATAACGGGCATTAGTCGATAGCCTTCAGCTGTGGGATCATCAGCTACGGTATTATGGGCATGGTTCAGTATATGAGCTCCAAAGCGATTACAATTATTGCAGTGCAATTCTAATATAATTTGCTGCAGACGAGTGTCTACGAGCGCCGTTTTTACGCCCTTGGTTACATCAAACTGAAGCCATTGTGTATTTGTTTCATCTGGTTTTGTTAGATCCACAATTATATCGACTTTACTTCCATCCAACCATGTACGTTTCCCAGTTTTGGATATGTAAAAGAGTTTAAATTTTAGTACATTTACCATGCTTGTATTCTCTTCCATGCCAAATTTACTTGATCTGCAAAATTTATTCTTATATTTTGAACTATTTTTCTTACCCTTATGATTTCTTATGGCTAAGCTTAGACTGTGAATGAGAACCAGTCTTATGTTGGCTTCCTCAATGTCATCATAACCAAAGTTTAAATCTGGCGGCATTAGAGCAAATATTAAACGAATATTAGTCTTGCGAGCATACCTTTGCTTTCTTGTATTTCTAGGTTTTTTGTATTTTTTCCTTGCAAATAAAATATCTTTAATCTGTTTGTTTAGTTCATCCTCTATTACTGGCTTCTTCACCTGTTTTTCTGCGTTGCTATTTGCGTTGTCCATAAACTTGTTCCACTCGATATGCTGCTCCCTCTTTTTGCGTTGTATGCTTGTCTCTTCGTAGTCTCCGTAATAGATTGAAGTGCTGTTACTGAATATACTGAAAATTTGTAATGGTCTCAAATTGTATTCAACATCCAACATGCCGTGATCGTCGAGTAAATCTCGTCGTTTACGAGTATGTACACGTTGCAAATATTCCCTATATTTGGACGCATATTCTTGCTGACTGATATTGACCTGAGAATAATAGAAAACAATTTAAATTTTATTAAAGTTTAGTCGATATTGGGACTAGCTGAAAATTGTTATAACAATAAGTACGTTTCGTATGGATTTTTATACCCTGTATCAATCATAGGTCAGGGCATAGTAAGTTTGTGCTGATATTTGTAAGTACCTTTTATTTTACCATTCGAATCACTATCTATATTTTGGTATAGAGAGAATTGGTTTTGCTGTACAGAAATGAGAAAATGCATGTTAAGTCTATAGGAAATGCATGCTAAATGGTAAAAATGCATGTCAAAAAAAAATTGAAAAGATCTTATTTTATGAAGTAAGATTCAAATATAAGATGCCACAAACATACATTTTCATACTGCTGAAAATTCTTTTTTATTTGTGGTTTTTGTTTTTTCGCAAGATTTTTTTTATTCGCAGCTTTGAAAATAATTTTTCTTAATTCAGCATGCAATTTCCTTACATTTAACATGCAATTTTCCTACATTTCGCATGCAAATTTTTCTCATTTTTAACAGCATGCATTTTCCCATAAATTTGCCCAAATTTAGCAAACATTTTGCCATTTTTGACATGCATTTTACCATTTGGCATGCATTTCCTATAGACTTAACAGGCATTTTTCCATAATTTAGCTTGCATTTTCTCACTTTTACCAAGCGCTTCCCTTAGTCCCTTTTGGTATATCCAACTATGCGTTCATGTGTGCCCATATAAACCTGTTACACAAATTGGACATAAATTATCTTAAAACCACGAAATTATCACATTAAAATTAAACATTTTGGGACCATTGTAAGGTACAATAGCTTTGCAAAACAGCCGAAATTACTCTACAACAAATTTAGAGGGTAAATGATTTGTGCACTAGACGACACTAACAGTTTGGTGTAGTAAAACATAATATTTAACACCACGAAGACCAATGGTTGATATATGTCCCATTTTTATTATAACCTCCACGCCAGTGTGCAGCGTGTATAAGTTAACGTGTGCACGATAACAGCAATACCCCTAATGTTTTAAGGGAACTTATTGTGCATTGCAGAACTCACTTAATATTTATTTTTCCTATTTTGCATTTTTTACTTTGTTTTGTGATTGGCCAATTCACCATAAATTTTAAATCGAAATTATTGCAATATCAACACATTGTTATTTTATTTTAAATATATTACAATAGCGTATATTTTGGCAATTTTATGATTGGCCAATCTTGAATAAATTTTTACTTTTAATAAAGTGCATTGTTAGCACTATTAGTTTAATAAAACCTTTTGACAAAATAAAGAATGGGCATTCAAGCATAAACCAACAAATGAATCGTGTATAATTAACTGGCGCCCAACGCGTAAAAAAAAAAGGTACATAGTATACCGAGCGAAGAAAAATATAAAAGTGAAATAAGGTGGTACATAGCATACCAAAGTGCGAAAAAAAAGTTAAAAATAAAGGACATACAAAGAACCTGAAAAAAAACTTTAAACCGTTTAAAAAATTTTTTTTCTTTTGCAAATTCCCTGAAAAATTGTTTAAAAAAAATTTTTTTAAAGGACATAGAACCAGAAGAACTAAAATTTTTTTTTTGTGAAGTAAAACAAAGGTAGTACATAGTATACCGAAGTGCGGAAATTAAAGGACATAGAGCCTGAAAAACTAAAAAAAAATATATATATTTAAAAAAATTTTTTAAATACGAAATTTTCTGAGTAAAATTTTTTTTTGGAACAAAGCTGCTTAAACAATCACAAATAAACAAATCAACAACGAGACAACAGCAAATCAACATTTGAATAAACTTTTGGAAACTGCAACGAGACAAAAGCGAATCAACATTTGAATAAATTTTTGGAAACTGCAACGAGACAACAGCGAATCAACATTTGAATAAATTTTTGGAAACTGCAACGAGACAACAGCGAATTTGAATAAATTTTTGGAAACTGCAACGAGACAACAGCGAATCAACATTTGAATAAATTTGGAAACTGCAACGAGACAACAGCGAATCAACATTTGAATAAATTTTTGGAAACTGCAACGAGACAACAGCGAATCAACATTTGAATAAATTTTTGGAAACTGCAACGAGACAACAGCGAATCAACATTTGAATAAATTTTTGGAAACTGCAACGAGACAACAGCGAATCAACATTTGAATAAATTTGGAAACTGCAACGAGACAACAGCGAATCAACATTTGAATAAATTTTTGGAAACTGCAACCACAACCAAACAACACATGAATTTAATAAGAAAATTGTAAGTACATTTGCGATCCGAATTGTAAAGTTTTTCCCATTATTTTTTTTTTTTTTTTTTGTGTATTTTTGTTTTGTTCTCGCGAATTTTTTCGGTAATTATTTAATTTACAATAAAGATTAAATTGTGTTTTCCCAATTATCCTCTCGTATTATTGGCATTTGTTGCGATAACTGACTTAAAATAATTGAAATGACAAGTTTTACTAAAGAACAGATAGTGGATTTAGTCGCTGCCTCGGTGGAAGCAATTACTAAGGAACTACATGAAAAGGTAAATGAATTGACCCGACAGTTTGAGAATCTAACACCAAGGGTAGACCGATACGACCCCGTGACTGTAGGACAATTCAACAGGGGGACTTCCCTCGATTTAGTGAAATCCTTATCAGAATTTAGAGGCGAGGGCCAAACTTACCCTGCTTGGAGGGAGGCGGCCCATTTTGCTATGGAATATTATTCTGAGGGTACTGAAAATTACTATGTAGCCATGGGAATTTTCCGTAATAAAATAACCGGTGCGGCTAACGCCAAGTTATCTGCATTTAATACAATTTTAAATTTTAGAGCAATGATAGATCGGTTAGATCAATGATACGCTGATAAGAGGTCCCTGCAGGCGTTAGAAAATGAACTTAGCATCCTCAGACAGGGGAATAAATCAATTACAGAATTTTATGACTCCGTCGATGAACATTTAACCCTTATAATAAATAATAACAAAATGAGCTATTCCAATAACGAAGATATAGCTAGTGCACTTAATGAACGCGCTAGGGATAATGCACTACGTGTATTCATCTCAGAATTACGCCGTCCTTTGAGTGACATACTCTTCTCTGCGCGACCAGTAGATCTGACGACAGCACTAGCAACCGCTCAAGAGCTGGAATCGGATCAAAAGCGTCAAGAATTTGCAAGAATCTTTGCAGCTGGTGACTTGGCAAAAACTAATTATGCTCATCAGAAAAAGTCTGCTAACTTCAGATCAACTCACCCCGCATACAAATACGTACATCCAACTAACCAAAAAGAAGTGGCGAAATCCACAACCATGGATGTAGACCCCGGTTCATCTATGTTTAGACGCCCTACATTACACACACCGACGCAAAAAATCTCGCAACCAAATAACCCGAATATAAGCAAGCGTAGGTATGAAGATTCTGGAAGATCTATGCCTTCCCCTAAGAATCAAAGAGTCAATTATATGGACTCAGAAGACCCGCAGGATTGTGACGACGTAAGCTCACTCTTCGAGCAGGATCTTGATGAAGATGAAGACCGGGAACAGCTGAATTTTTTAGAATAAAGCCTTTCTTACCCTTTATTATAAAGACGATTAAGGGTAGGGAACTGAAACTGCTCATTGACACCGGAACTACGAAAAATTTTATCCAACCACTTAGCTTTTTAAAGGGAGTTGTTCCCCTAGAACACTCTTTTAAAGTAAATTCAATAAACGGGACAAACGAAATAAAGGAAAAATGCGAAATGCTAATTTACGGTTATAAAACCACATTTTATATCTTACCTTCACTTAGGAAATTTGACGGAATAATAGGCTGTGATTTCCTTACAGAAATCCAAGCGGTTGTCGACATAGGAAATAACACACTGAAATTTGAAAAGGGAAATGATTCTTTACTGTACGAAAATGGACACGACGTTAATCATATGACAATGGACGAAAAGGAAATACCGACGCATGTCCGGGAAGATTTCAGGAAAATGTTGGCATCGAATGCGAATGCCTTTGCAGACGCAAAAAGATCATTACCATTTAACACCAATGTAATGGCAAAAATACGGACTAATACTGACGAACCAATCTATACTAGGTCATACCCATATCCAGCTTCGATGTCGGAATTTATAAATAATGAAATAGAATCGCTAATGCGAGATAATATAATAAGAAAATCTACATCACCATATAATTCCCCAGTGCATGTTGTAGGGAAAAAGGTCTTGACGAGAAGGGTAACCCGAACCATAGGATGGTCATAGATTTTAGAAAATTGAATGAAAAGACTATTAGCGATAAATATCCAATGCCGGATATCTCAGTGATCTTGGCAAATTTGGGAAAATCTAAATATTTTTCCACTCTGGACCTCAAGTCTGGCTTTCATCAAATTATGCTTGATGAAAAAGACAGGCAAAAGACGGCCTTCAGTGTAAATAATGGCAAATACGAATTTTGTAGGTTGCCATTCGGCCTGAAAAACGCACCAAGTATTTTTCAAAGGGCCATCGACGATGTATTGCGTGCTGAGGTAGGAAAAACATGCCAAGTGTATATGGACGACATCATCATTCACTCACCGGACGAGTACAGCCACTTAAGGCATATTAACACAATAATGCAAAAACTCGAAAGAGCAGGAATGCGAATTTCATCTACAAAATCAAAATTTTTTCAATCAAAGGTAACTTTTTTGGGGTTTGTCGTGACAACGGACGGTATTAGGACTTGTCCCGAAAAGGTGGGAGCTATTCTTGATTTCGAAGCTCCAGGAAACTTGGAATCTCTTAGATCATTTCTAGCGCTATCTGGTTATTACAGGAAGTTTGTTAGGGATTACGCGAGATTACTGACTAGATACCTTAGGGGAGAAAACGGTCATACGGCTGCAAAAAGTTCCAGAAACATTAAAATTAACCTAGACGAGGAGGCTCTATCGGCCTTCGAAAAATTAAAGCAAATAATCGCCTCTGACGATGTTCTATTGGCCTATCCTGATTACAACAAGGTATTTGAACTTACAACAGACGCTTCTTCCGTCGCTTTGGGAGCCGTTTTGTCACAAAATGGAAGGCCCATAACGATGATATCAAGAACGCTCTCCGCAGCCGAGGCAAATTATGCTACAAACGAAAGAGAGTTACTCGCCATAGTGTGGGCATTAAAAAACCTAAGACATTTCTTATACGGAATAAGTGGAATACATATCTATACAGACCACCAACCACTTACATTCGCAATATCTGATAAAAATCCGAATTCAAAAATGAAGAGATGGAGAGCATTCATAGAAGAATTCTCTCCGAAATTCTTTTACAAACCAGGCAAGGAAAATGTGGTCGCGGACGCTCTTTCCCGACAGTATATTAATCAAATGTCGGATGATGACGGTCAGACGGCACATAGTGAAATTTCTTCTACAAATATTGTGAAATCCACAAAATTTCCCGTAAACCAATTTAAAAACCAAATCTTAATCTCCAAGGGAGATCGGTTCTCTGGACATAAGAAAATCCTGTTTCAGCGAATTATAAGACATACAATATCGTACAGCACGGTGGACGAGCTTTTGGATCGGTTAGCGAATGTCATCGACTCTACCGGCACAAATGCCATCCAGTGTGATCTCCCGACTTTAGCGGATTTTCAGGATGGTCTGATCTCCCGTTTCCCATCCACTCGATTCATACATACTGAAAAATTCGTCATGGATGTAATTAGAGAAGATGATCAATGGGAAATAGTCACCAACGAACACAACAGAGCGCATAGATCGTTGCATGAGAATTTTCAACAAATAATTGATGAATATTATTTTCCTGGTATAAAGAAAAGACTTAAATATATCATAGCTAATTGTAAGATCTGCAAGGAAAATAAATACCAGAGGAAGCCACAAAAAGCAGTGATGACTGAAACACCCATCCCCAGTTACCCCGGGGAGATATTGCATATTGACATAATTATAACTGATAAACAGCACTTCCTTTCTTGCATAGACAAATTCTCGAAATTTGCAATTGTGATTCCAATAGCTTCTAGATCTAGTATAGATATTAAGACGGCCTTGTTTCAGATTATGAACAGATATAGGAAAGTGAAGATATTGGTCTCAGATAATGAAAAATCATTCCAATCAAGTGCTATCGTTACATTCCTTAGGGATCATTTCGGAACGGAACAATTTTTTACACCACCGATGCACAGCACGAGTAACGGCCAAGTGGAACGATTCCATTCCACGCTCTTAGAAATAGCACGGTGCGTTAAGGCCCAACAGAGCATAAACGATACTGCCGAATTAATATTATTATCCACGATCAAGTACAATGATACGGTGCACTCTGTGACCGGAAGGAAGCCATTGGACATCCTAAACGAATTTAATGGAAACACCTTAAAGGACATTAAGGAGCATTTAATGGCGGCACAAAATAAAATATTGGAGAGATATAATAGAAATACGGCAACGCAGAAGTATCAACCTGGTGATGTTGTATTCATCAAACGCAATAGACGACTCGGTAACAAATTCGACAAATTCTTTGTGCAGGGTATTGTTCAACAAGACCTGGGGACTACCGTACTGATAGGTGGATGAAAGGTCCATAAGGACAATCTAAGATAATTTTTTTTGTTTATTTTTTACATTTACCGAATTTTTTTTTATTATTCTTTCTCATTTTTCTCATTCTTCTCCCTCTCCTTTTTATTAGACTGTTTCTCACCCTGGTATCCTGGGTATCACCTAAGGTTATTGATTATTCGGACTCATATTTTATGGCCATCACCGATGGCGAGGTCGCGACATATAGGCATTGTGATTTCCTGGTACACCAGACGAACCTGACAGACTACGAACTAGCAGTAAAAGAGAGCGAGAATCTTCTCGCCAACCTATCCGACCCAAGGGAGACCGGGATGGTGCGGGAGCAGACAAGGGAAATTCGTAGATTATTAGAGACATTGCATGTAAACAGACGGTCTGCGAGATCCATCGACTTTCTGGGATCCGCTTTGAAATTTGTAGCGGGTACACCTGACCACAACGACATGGAACTACTTATGGCTCGAGATGACTTATTGACCCAAAATGGTCAAAAACAAACGATAGTGAACTCAGCTATACAGGACAGAATAAATGAACTGACAGAAAGAGTTAACGAAATACAAAATTATAGACATAGCAATGCCATTGGAGAGGATGATTTGGTTTTGTTCGAACTCGTATCCATGAGAAACGGTGAAATAATCTAGCATTATCAATAATCTTGGCAAGGGAAAATATTATACACCCCGCCATACTTGATAACATTGATTTTAAAATTCAATTCGAATCGGAAATGATAAGCATAAATGATAGATTAAGAGTGAGTAATGTATCTATTTTTCAAAACAAATCAATGATCTATTATGTTATAAAATTTCCAATTTTTACAAATTTTTGTGAGTATATTAAAGTATACCCTGTAATGCATAATAACTCCATTATAAGATTGAAAGTAGATCAAGCCTCGAAATGCCACGATTATACTCTCCCGGTAACAGATTGCATCAATGTTGGGACAACAAAAATTTGCCGCGAAACCATTAATACCTGCCTCTCTCAACTTTTGAACGAAAATGCAGCATCCTGTCACACACAATCGGCAGATAACATTCCTTTGATACAATGGGTGGCTGACGGATTAATACTTTTGAATAACGTGCATGACACAAACGTGTCGGAAGGAGAGACGATAAGGGTAAATGGGACCTTAATGGTTGCATTCGCAAATAACGTAACCATAAATAATACCCAGTATAGAAAACCCCAATCATGGAAGAGAAACCTACTACCACACCCCCCGAAAACCTTAAACATTAAAAAACGGGTCATGAGGACTTATTGACGCTCCCATACATTCATAAGTTGAATTTGGAAACCATAAGCTACATAGAGGGACTCAAACAATACACGTTCACGCATAGAATTGCCCTGGTCTCATTCATCATACTGATACCTGTCATCATCTGGTTGAGCCATTACGTGCAGCACAAGTGCAAACAGGAAGCGATGATTGGTGTGGAGGACATAATAAAAGAGATCAGGTCGAAACAGGGATGTCCCGACGTTTAAAGGGGGAGGAGTTAACGTGTGCACGATAACAGCAATACCCCTAATGTTTTAAGGGAACTTATTGTGCATTGCAGAACTCCCTTAATATTTATTTTTCCTATTTTGCATTTTTTACTTTGTTTTGTGATTGGCCAATTCACCATAAATTTTAAATCGAAATTATTGCAATATCAACACATTGTTATTTTATTTTAAATATCATATTACAATAGCGTATATTTTGGCAATTTTATGATTGGCCAATCTTGAATAAATTTTTACTTTTAATAAAGTGCATTGTTAGCACTATTAGTTTAATAAAACCTTTTGACAAAATAAAGAATGGGCATTCAAGCATAAACCAACAAATGAATCGTGTATAATTAACTTATATAAAAGCTTGTCATTCCAGTTGTAAAAATTTTAGAAAAATCTGGACCCAATAAAAAACAAGTAAGAGTGTTAAATTCGGCTGTGCCGAATCTTTGATACCCTCCACCTCGGTTTGAGTATTGATAATAAATGTAAACAAAATATTGGAAAAATATGCATGCGTTTCCTGTATGCATGCGTTTCCGGTTATATGACATAACTTCTCGTTTAATTTAGTTTTTGCTAATTAAATAGCTCGCCCTAACCTCCATTACAAAGGTAATGATTGTGTAGGGTGGCTATATGCATTAAATCGTGCTAATTGGAGATGGCTGTATAGTTTCTTTTAACTGGCGAAATATTTTTTCATTGCGGCCATATAGGTCGGATGGAGTAACAAAATAATAACCAAAAAAAAAAGCTCTCTCAACTTTTTTATTAAAATATTGCCATATTTGGAAAACATAGAGAATAAATTTATAATAATAAATAATCATATTAGGGATGCCAAAACGCAACAAACCAAATGTCCCAATCATTTTAAATAAAATAATTTGTTATCTTTATTTTCTGAAAACTTCAAATATTCATCCAAAAAAAATTTTGAAAAATAATATATAAATAACATTCTCCTCAAATTGCGTTTATTTATGTAACAATTTTTATGTTCGCAATTCTTAAATATCATTTGAGGTTTTCTAAAATTCATTGAATTTAAATTAATGTTTTCTGTAGTGCGATTCTGCAAATTTCAACGATCCGACAATCGCAAAATATATCGACAGCTATTGTTGTTTGCACTGAGGATTAAGTGATTCACTAAGTACACACATCCTAACGACAGTCGACAAATCTATTTTTCTATTTATTTAAATTGTAAACGAGTGGCATCTCTGTCAAAATGAGCGAAAAACACAAAGAAGAATAGAAAAAACAAATTACTTCGTGTTTGACAGGATGATTTTATGTTTATGTTTAATATCTCTATTTTTTTACTAATATTTCTGCTTATTTATTTGAAAATGAAATAATGAATTGAATATGCTATTTAATTTTTTTATTTATATAAAATAGTTTTTAAATAGAAGCAAAATATTTTCAGTATTTTATGATTTTTATTTATGTATGACGACATTTCAACCTAAAAATTTAAGTTTTTATCGATGGAATAAACAACACAAAAATGATTGTCGTTTAGATAACAACAACAGCTGACTTTAACAATAGCGAATATCGTTTACAAATTTTACTGATAATTTTGCTTTTCTTTTTTAAAGATTCGACCATCGTTAAAAGAAGTTACTGAAAATCTATTAATTACTCCTGAATGCCAATATTTTTTTTAATGTAAACATTTTTTAAATGTAAACATATTTGGTGTTTTTTGGAATTTGATGCAATTGATGTCTTCTAAATTTAAAATTATTATTTCCGACGTTTTGATATGATTTTCTGAAATTCAATTAATATTTTATAACTGGAAATTTTAATTCCAGTTTTTAGAATTGATATTTACTAAAATTTGAATGGAAAATTTAAAAAGTGCAGTTTTGTATTTATGTGAATAATAATGCTTTAGTGATTATAAACAATTTTTAAAAATAGATGTAATCGCAATCAGATATTTTGAAGGTAAAGCAGAATAATAATTCTATATAACTATGTAGAACTGTTTTGAAAGCAAAGAACTCATTGCTAAACTCGGTAACTCTATTTTGTAAAGACAACAAAAAGTTAATATGCCAAACTTATGTTCATATTTGTAAAAGAATAATGAATGTACAAAACCGTACATCACATATGACAACTCTTACGAAAGCTGAGAATAGTGGAAATTAGAAGTGTAAATATTCAAAAAAATCAAAAATAACGATTGTTTGTTTGGACAGAGTTGTATCTTCTGAAATTAGTACAAAGTAAAGCTGTATGGTAGAAAACTGAATCTAGGCCTGACTTTAGGTGAGTGTGTTAAAGCGCTGACCAAAAAGTGCAAGTACGAGTGTATCTGAAGGTTCATGGTTCAAACCTCACGGCCGCCCTAAGTAGAAAAATTCTCATATAGAAACAATCTATTCAATTAAAAACATAACAATTATCACAATGTTCAATAAATCGCTGATGAAGGCTGAAATGCCAGAAACCGGTCCGATTAAGAATACAGTGCAGTTATGAATTTTTGAAATATATGCTTTCTTCTCCTTTACCACGCACCATTTAAAGAAAATTATATTTTTTCAAGACTTTTTTTAGTTCTTCATTCAAATCTCGGACCCTAATCGACCGATTTGGACGATTTTAAATAGCAAACTTCTCAGGATGTTAGTGAATCATTTTTTATGCCAACGACCACCCTAGCTGCCCGACTGATGCCGTCATCGTGATTTCCACAGACGGACAGACGGACATCGCTATATCAACTCTGGTTGTTATAAGGATCACAAATATATATATTTTATGGGGTCCAAAATTTTTTTTTCTAATTATTACAAACGGAATGATAAACTTATATATACCCTCTGCACACTGGAGCGGAGGGTATAAATATATATATATACTTGTATATATACATATATACATATTTGATCCTTATAATAACCGGAGTTTATATAGCAATAACCGTTTGTTCGTCTGTGAAAATCACGACCACGCCCTCAATTGGTTCGCTGGGTTGCTCATCATTGGTGGACCAATATTGGTTCAATAGTTCCCGAGATTTCAATGAAAATATGAAAATACTCTTGATCAAATAGGATTTTTCTATGTTGTTCTTGCTCTTGTTGTTATTCTGAATTTTATATTTATTTATTTTATTCCATTTCCTGTACAACAAGATAGTTTTATATTTATAGTACAGAAACGTTTTTTGGTACAAAGAAAACATTAGTAACTTAGTATAATATAACAATATTGGTTAAAAAATAGACTATTTAAAAAAGTCAAATAAAAAAGTTTTGAAACTGTTATAGCATTGCTGTTTAATTGTGACTAAGGCCGAGGCCACGCAATGAGCGGCGAGCGGCAGAGCGATATGCGAAAAAAATTAAAACATATAAAATACTACTGAAGTGGCCACACAATGAGCGGCATGTGAGCGGAATTTCTGAACGTCTAAGCGGCGCCGCTCAGGAATAGAACTTGTTCTAATTTTTAGTTGTTTTCTGAGCGGCAAGGAATAAAAATGGAAAAAAAAATGGCTTTTCTTTGTTTTGTCAGTCTGTAGCGCGATTCAGTAACTTCTTTTTAACGATAATCGAATCGTTAGAAAAAGAAAACAACAAAATTATCGATTTTGGTATTCAGTAAACGACAACCATTTTTGTGTTGTTTCTCAATAGATAAAAAGTTAAAAAGGTTGAAATGTAGTCATACATAAATAAAAATCATAAAATAGTGAAAATATTTTGCTTTTATTATAAAAACTTTTTATATAAATAATAAATAATAACTTTGAAAATGGCATTTGGCAACTAACCGCTCAGAAATGACGCTCAGTAATAAGCCGCTTGCCGCTTTGCCGCTCATTGCGTGGCCACGGCCTTAGTGGAAGATTGTCCCAAAGACTAGCGGCATGGACATAAAATTGCCATTCAGATACTAGTTATTAATGTCTAGGTATTTTAATATTTCGGTTTCTTGGCGATTGGAAAAAACGAATTTTATCAAATATATACTTGGGGGTTTCCCTGTTTATTATTTTATGCAAAAATGTTAGAGAGCGAATTTTCAACAGATTATCAAGGGAGACCCCGTAAAGGTTATTGGAAACAGATGAAACATGATCAAATCTTCTCAACCCATACACATATCTTATAATATTATAAAACAAGACATTTAGTCTCCTTTTACTAACTGCGTCACAGCTTCCAAATAGTTCATACCCATACATCAGGGAAGGTATCAGGTACGTCTTGGAAAATAAGGCTATTATTCTTAGACCAACAAGTAGATTTATATGATCAGTCCATGTCAAATTGCTATTGAAAATTATCCCAAGATTTATCGCAATATTAACAATTTCCATTTTCTGGCCATTTAAAACAATATCTTCACAAATGATGGAAAATAAACTTTTTTTGTATTAATATGCACTTAGATTTCAAGCAGAAACCGTTAGCTTTAGCCCAAAGGTAGATTCACTATGCCAAAAACATGCCAGGTTTGACTGTGATGACCCAATATACTTATATGAAAATTTAACGCCTTTTTTTTTTAATTAATCAACACTCAGGGGATGCCCCCCTACAGATGCATTGCATTGTGTTGATCTCAGGAAAATAGGTTAAGGAGGAAAGAGGGAGTAGTTCATTTTTTTTTTTGTGCAGCGACAGACCAAAGCCTCTGGTGGGAATCGAACCCACGACCCCCGCATGATAGGCGAGCACGCTACCTACTCACCTACCGGGGCGCTTAATACAGTAGCACATTTTTCAACTTCAAAATCTTTAACCAATTGAGACCCCCAATATCTGAAAGCTTATTATAGTAGAATAAAAACCCTAGCTGGGTTTTGAATTATTAGCTAAGGTTTTTTTAAATTCATTTTTGAAGTTTTCGACTGAGAGAAGGATTTTAGAACCTTTTTCAAAGAACATGTACTGATTCTTAAGTCTATATCTCGTGAACTATTCGAAATATTGCTTTTCTCTGTTGAGCAAGTTTTTATACCTTATACCACTATGTGGTTTGGGTATAATGACTTTGTGCTGCTGTTTGTAACAACCAAAAATATTTGAACTACACCCATCTTTAATTATACCGATCGAATCAGAATCACTATCTGATTCGATTTAACGATGTCCGTCCGTCCGTCTGTGTGTCCATGTAAAGCTTGTAATCAAACTGCAGGTCGCAAATATGAATATATTTTGATGAGATTTGGTATTTGATCTTTTATCGGCCATGGGATGAACGCTATTGAAATTGGTGAGAATCGGTCCATGTTCAGACCTAGCCCCCATACAAGTGACCCCTATGAAATCAACATATATTGCCATAAGATCCAAATTATCATACAAATCTTAGTCAAATTGGGTTTGTATGTATATATTACATCCATTAATCAGTAGTCCAAAAATGATCCCTATTGGATAACTCTTAGTCATAGGCCCCATATAGAGCTGCTTCCTGATCTTCACTTAAATCTATCAAAAAACAAAAATATTGCACTGATTCTTCTCAAATTTTGTTTGTATATATTTTTGCAAAATACAAGAGACTTTACCAAACAGGGTCAGGATCGGTCCATTTTTGGGCCTAGTCCCCATATAGATATAGCATCCGATATGAACTTTTTCATATTTGCAGCCAAAAAAATTAATAAAAATCCCACTCAAATTTGGTTTATGCTTATTTTCTATATCCAGTTAGTTGGGCCTAAGAGATAGGGTCTCTAAACGCATGGTATAGGGTATCATATAGTCGGTCTCGACCGACTATAATTTTCTTACTTGTTACCTCTTAATTAGGTCTAAAAATTTTGCCTTGAGATAAAATAAAAATACAACAACATCTTACTCAAAACAGCAAAACTGTCAAAAACGTAAAATTTCGTTATATTTTTCTAAGGTTTTTCACACTTATTTCAGAAATTGCTACGAACTCGACCAGACAATATATGACAAAACGATATCCAAAAGCAAAGCAAACAACTCTTCTTAACAAGCCGACTTCATTTGATGACTCCTTCACATAGTTATAGCCCCACAAAGTCATCAAAAATTCAATAAAGGACCAAGAAATCACTTTCAATTGCATGTTTATCGAAATTAAAAATGCTATGCTTTTTTAAATGAAATAGGTACAAAATAGAAATAAATAATGAAAATGTCTGGGGCCCTCTGTACCATTTAAACACCGTCCGTTTGAATGATTGTTTAATGCAAAATAACGGCATATTTCAAATGTCAAAAAATTTGCATTATTTTGATTGCACGTTCGAATTAAATAAATTTCAATATTACAGTATATATTGCAGAAAGAAAAAGTTGATATGGAAAAGTGTTAGAAGCTTAACTTGTTTTGCTACGTTTGTGGTATTTCTGTGCCCAAACGTTCAATGAAAACGCAAAAAAACAAATTTTACTGCTGAATTTAGAAATGGGTACCTCTTATATTATTCTGACCAAATGGACTTATTCGATTGTTCGTGGACACCAGATGTAGTATGCAGACGTTGTTGTTACATATCCAACTGGATAAACAGAAAACCAAGCCGGACGGATCCATAGGTACACGATGAAAACACATGCTACGGATGCATAAATTTTAAAAGTGGAATGAATAGAAAAAAAATTTCAAATGTAGTGTACATTCCTGGCCCTCATGCTTCTCTCCCGCAAGAACATTCTAAAGCCAACCCACCACCAAGGCCACCGAGTCCAGATAGAGCAACTATATGGACTGCGGAAACGTTTGGCAATGTGTTGGTTGATCCACCGTTCGAGCCCGAAGAAACAATCAAGAAGCCTGAGCTCGTAACACAGTGCGAAATGAACTATGTTGTCGCCAAGATAGGTTTGTAAAAGCGCAAATGAGAATTTTTGTCCGCATTTCTTAAACGAAAAAAGCTAACGAACGTTGATGTTAAGACCTCGATACACCGTAACCGTCAATCGGAATTTCAAAAGTTTTACAGATTTAGCGACGAAAACTCTTACACCTACTGCAACAACATAAAAGGATTAGCCAATGAAATGGGATTAGAATATATCGCTGAAAACTAACGACTGTTCATCGATAGCTCAGTCACTAGCTTAAAAGGAGTGTTACTGCATAAAACGAACCTGAAGCCCTCAATACTTTTAGCATTTAGCACAGACTTAAAGGAATGCTATGCAGCAATGGAAATTTTGCTAAGAGACCTTAAATACGCAGATCATTTATGGAAGATCTGTTGCGACCTTAAAGTTGTCAATATTTTGCAAGGCATAAAGGGTGGATGGCCAAGGTATTATTGCTTTCTGCGCCGTTGGGACACACGAGCAAAAGTCGATCACTAGGTACTTGAACACTTGGGAAAAACGAAAGTTGGGAGTGAAAGATGCCACTTTAGACATGACAGCAGAGCCACTAATAAAAAATATAAGTGACATATTGTTACCACCGCTGCATATTAAGTTGGGCATAACGAAGAAGATTATAAGACGGTAACGAAAAATAGGGACAACGTATTTCACTGCCTTAAGAAAATTTTTTCAAGCTTCAGTGATCAAAAAATTTAATTTATTTTTTATGTATTTTTTTTTTTTTTTTTTTGCTTAAAACAGGTGTACTGAATGGACCAGACATTCGAAAGTGAAGATTTCACGGAAACGCCTTAATTGCTTGGGACGCACTTAAGGCAGTTATAGAAAGAATCTTAGGAAAAAATCGAGACGTCGAATAGAAAGTTTTAGTAAAAAATATGCTTCCAAGCAATCGGTGTGACCGTGACATTAAAACATCACTTTTTAAATAATCATTTGGCAGAGTTCGAAAAATAATTGCCAACAGAATCTGATGAGCAGGTGAGCGCTTCCACTAAGTAACCATCCCGATGGAAAAGTGGTTCTAGCCATAAAGTATTTTCATACGAAAATAAACCTAGCGAAACGGTCGGAATCATATTTCCAGATGATGAGACTAGCTCCGAAAGCGATGACTAAAGTTCAATATATACTTAAAAAGATTTGCAGTATCCTTATTTTTCATTCCTTATGTTCAAAATCATCAATTTTTCTAAGTATCTATTTTAGAATATTTGAAGTGTCCATATATTTTCCATCATTAACAATAAAAATTTATGACGAAATTTTACGATTTTTTGACAGTTTTGTTGTTTTGAGTAAGATGTTGTTGTGTTTTTGATTTTATCTCAAGGTAAAATTTTTAGATCTGATTAAGAGCTAAAAATTTGCCGCAGAGAGACAAGCAATATTTCGAATAGTTCACGAGATAAAGACTTAAGAATCAGTACATGTTTTTGGAAAATTGTACAAAAATCCAGCCCCCAGTCGAAAACTTCAAAAATGAATTTTAAAAAAAACCTTAGCTAATAATTCAAAACCCAGCTAGGGTTTTGCTTCTACCATCACAAGCTTTCATATTTTGGGGGTCTCAATTGGTTCAAGATTTTAGTGCTGCACTGTGTAATCAAAAAATTCAGTAATCAGCTTTGGACATGAAAAAAGATAACCAGATCAAAACTACATACACTGAGCGTGGACTTGTTACATAAGGAAGTTTAACTCAGAGGAACCGCAAGTTATTGAATTTATCGAACAACTAAACCAGCTTTTTTATTAACTAATTGATTAACACGTTAATATTATTATTATTTACAATTTTATTTTTTCTTTCTTTCCTTTTCATTCATCTATATATTAATACATTTTAATTAATATGCACATAAATTTTAAACATAGAACTTTCTTCCACCATTTTACTGATTTTTCAATCAATGCTGTAAATACACGTTTTCTGCTTGGTCCAATTATTTTCTTATTAAAGCATCAAATAAATTATTATCAAGCACATTTGAGTGCTGCGGTTAGGATGAATTTCTTTAATTATATCTATGGCTTTTTAGTTATATCCATGGCTTTCCAGGGACGGTACTGCAAATATGATTAAAATATTGGTAAAACAAAAAAATTGCCTTAACGTTAGACACATTAACGCGCAGAGTTTTGCAGTGACAAGTTTCGGCATATCTTTGAAAATTCTGGTATGGACGTTATATGTGTATCTGAAACTTGGTTTGACGAATCAATTGCATATACTCTCGTATCACTGGACGATTATAGACTTTACAGAGCTGACAGAACTGATGGATATGGAGGTGTAGTTAAGTGCAGAACTGTTAACGTTGAAAATGATTGGGTAGATCATTTATTTTTAGAAATACGTGATGTGGGAGGTAAAATTCTTGTTGGTAGTGTCTACAGACCAAATCGCAATATAGACCTCGGTTACTTTTATGAAATGTTGACCACTGATCTTATACCCTATTACAACAACATTATAATTACAGGAGATTTTAATTCAAACGTTTTAGAAAATTTAGTAAGGTCGAAAATATGAAATCCTTCGGTCTCACTCCCGTGAATATTCCAACACACTTCACAGCCACCAACAGCACATTATTGGATTTATTTTTGGCTCTAATGAAGAAAACACTTTGATATGTGACCAACTGTCTGCTCCATGTTTTATGACTTACGACATACTTCTAAAAATTCCAAGTAAGACCATAGAATTTAGAGACTTCAAAAACATTAATAACCCATACTTGGAGGAAGCATGTTGCCAAATAGAATGGAACCTCATTTACTTTATGTTGTCGGTAGATGATCAGCTATTCTTCTTGGAAAATCATATCTCTGCTTTATATAATACTATAGTCCCCATCAAAGTAAGGACAATACGTAAGCGGCAAACACCCTGGTTCACAACAGAGATCAGAAAACTTATTGATTATCGTGATAAAGTTTTTATCCGAAGCGATTTAGATTTAGATCAGATGACCTACACGAATTATATCATACAGCAAGGAGGACAGTTAATATTTGCATTAGGAAGGTTAAGGCCACGTACTATGCTGAAAAGTTTTCCGCATCAATTGATACCAGGAAAAAATGGAAAACCATTAGAGAAATTGGAGTTGGCAGGACTAAAGGATCAGCGCATATTTCAGCATTAAATCCTAATAAAATTAACGCGAATTTTATTAATATCCCTATGTCTCAAACTGATCACACATACTACAATAACTATACCGATAACTGTTCCCCTGAAACCCTTTTCTCACTTTTCCCATCGATGGAAACAAGCTAAAAATCTGCCGGTACAGAAGTCAGCCACTGAATATCGTCCAATAGCTATTTTACCCTATGTGTCAAAGGTATTTGAACGACTCCTTCATGGTCAAATAACGTCATATTTAAACAATAACTTACTCACCGACCGTCAATCCGGGTTTCACGCCAAATACAGCTGTGTTACTGCTCTAGCCGATGTATCTGAATATATCAGATATATGTGTGGTATGGTGAGAATTGGTTTGGTTATTGAAACGACTTGTTCTTGTTTAATTTTCAATTAAGACTGACTTTATTTTAAAATTGTAAAAACTTATATATTAATTTACTAATACTAGGTTTGAATAAAATTTACTCAATCTTAAAATTACTCATGCACAATTCATGTACGTACACTCATTGAGTACGTTCTCTTTCGTCAAAAGGTCAGTTCGTCAAATCGTCACTAAAAATAAAAAATGTAAATTGATCATTCCCAATTTGGTGTAATGTTACACAAATTGGTGATACTTAAAATATGTCATTAAACTTTTGTTTACAATATACTCGTTTGCGTTCTACATTCTTTTGACATGCAAACATACAAACACATACATTGCAAACCCAGATCAATCGTCACCATGAATGTACATATTTATTTGTATACTTGTGAATCATTGATTTGGGTTTACAGTTGACCCTCTGTTCACGAGTATACTACACCCTCACCGTTCAAGAAAATCATACAATTTTATTTATAAATTTGGATGATTTTTTAACAATATAATCGGTGCATAGTGTGAAATATAATTAAATGTCTTAAAGTTATTATTTGTTTATCAAAAAAAAAATCTTATTATCTAAATATAATAATTGTAATTTTCTTATACAAAGTTTATAATTTCCAATTTTCAAAATTTGTTTATTTTCAAATATTCTAATATTTCCATTCATTTGTTCTTATTGTATTTTTTCAATAAATTCTTATGTACTATTTTTGTTTTGTTATTTATTTTTATTTCTACATTTACATTTTCAATACCAATGACTTCATATGGACCCTGTTATGGTGATTCATTTTTCTTCCTATTTTCTATTTTTAGCAAAACTAAATCTCCTAATTTTATGTCTATACTATTCTTACACTTATGTGAGTCTTGTACTCTTTTCAATTTTATCTTTTCTATCATTTTTCTGGCATTTTCCAATGAATATTTTAATCTTGTTTTTATCTCATTCGTGTAATTGTCGAAATCGTATGTTTTTTCGTTGCATTTTTCTATAAGATCACCTGGCAAACTTGGCAATTTGCCATAAACCAACTCAAAAGGTGAATATCCTGTATCCACATGAGGTGTAGTATTATAAGCGAATGCATAATATGGAACCCATGAGTACCAATCATCATCAATCACGAACGAAAGAAAGTATTCATTTAGAACCCTGTGATTTCGTTCCACAGTTCCCAGCGTCTCATGATGGTATGGTGTTGAGAATCTTTGTTCAATCTTCAAAAATTCACATATTTCCTTTATCAACTGATTTGTAAACTCTGTTCCTCTATCAGATTTAATTGTTTTGAACATTCCATATTTTAGTATTACATTCTCAATTAGTGCCTTGGCTACATTCGTGGCCTCTTTTGTCTCCATAGGACAAGCTATTATGTATTTTGTCAGTTCACATTGTATGGTGAGTATATACCTGCAATGTTGTGATGGTCTTAAAGGACCTACTGTGTCAATTACAAGTGTGTTGAAACTCTGATCCGGTGTGTCTGTCACACATAATGGTTCCTTTGTGTGTTTGATTTGTTTGTTCCTCTGACACAAATCACACGTTTTTACATAATCTTTTATCATCTTCGACATATTCTTCCATATATACTTTTGTTTTAGTCTAAGTACTGTTTTTCTCACTCCAAAATGCCCTCCGCATGGTGTATTATGATACATTTTTATTAGATTCAACTTTTCTTTATCATTCTTTATATTTTGAGGATTTTTATATATTAATATCTTGACGTCATTATTCTCATTTTTATTCATTATTTTCTTAATTTTCCCAAGGGTTATTTTCTTAAATATTTCGTTACTTCTTTCCAGTGCGAATTTTCTATACTCTGTTGTTCTCAAAATAGATGGTAGCTTCTCCAACACTTTATCTAAATAACATGGATTTTCACTACATCTTACGCGCGTTTCATTTAGATTATTATCGTCCTCAATTTGAATCATATCATTTCCATTTTCTTCCCTGTACAGCTTCTTATTGGATTCTAGTTTCTTCGATGTACCTGAGTAGCATGAATTGTCACTATATCCTATGCGCATATTAATATCTTTATCTTCATTAATTTTATCATTTTTATTAGTCGACTTATTTCCAATTATAAATTTAAGTTTTCTTGCATGCTTTATGTCATTAATCGATGTACATTCCCATATGTTGAGGTGATCAGTCTCAGTAGGTGATGTTCCATCTGTTTCCTCATTTTTATTTTGTATTATTTTGTTATCATTTTCTGCGTTGTTTTGTATCATATTCTTTTTCATGTTTCTTGTTATCACCAGCGTTTTCTTTGCTTTTTCATCAATCATTGGCGGTATCATGTCTTTTAAAATCTCTGAGTCTAGTCGTATTCTTGACAATGCATCAGCGTTTGTGTTGTTTATTCCTTTCTTGTATATTATCTGGAAATCATAATCGGATAATTCCACTCTGATTCTTGTTAGCTTTGAGCTTGGATTCTTGTGCGAAAATAATGAAATTAGTGGACGGTGATCCGTTACAACCATGAACTTTCTGCCATACAAATATGGTCGAAAAAATTGTATGCCCCAATATATACCCAGTAGTTCTTTCTCTATAACGGGTTTATTTATCTCGTGTTTGTTCAGGGATCGGCTAGCATATGATATAGGTCTATCTTCACCAATTTCACCCTGTGACAACACCGCTCCCAATGCAAAATTCGATGCATCTGTTGTCAGTATAAATGGTTTCTCAAAGTTTGGATATTGCAATATAGGTGGACTAATTAGTCTTTGTTTCAAATTTTCAAAAGCCCTCTGGCATAGTTCAGTCCATTCAAATTTTATACCTTTCTTCAGTAGTTGGTTCAAACACCTAGCCATATCAGCAAAATTCTCAATAAAACGTCTATAGTAATTGCAGAATGCCACAAATCTTCTTACTTCATCTAGATTCGTTGGAACGGGATATTCGGTTATTGCTTCAAATTTTTCTGGATCGGGTTTAATTCCCTCTGGTGTTATTAAATGTCCCAAATATACCACTTCGTGCTTTAAAAAGCAACACTTGCTCGCATTCAGTTTCAAGTTATATTTTTGTAATCTATCCAAAACCCTTACTAGATTCGCATTATGATGTCCAATGCTACATCCGAAAACTATTATATCGTCTACGTACAAAAAAGCTTCGGACTCAAGACCAGACAGTGCCACTGTCAGCATTCTCTGAAAACTATTCGAAGATATTTTTAAACCAAAAGGCAATCTTGTGTATTGGTAATGTCCATCAGGTGTTGAAAATGCAGTGTATGGACGCGATTGCTGGTCCAATTCTATTTGGTGGAATGAGCTTGTCATATCAAGTGTGGAAAAATATTTAGCTCTACCCAACTTATCCAAGACATCATCCAAACGTGTTAACGGGAATTTGTCGTTCACTATTTTGTCATTGAGCTTTCTGAAATCGACCACTAACCTCCATTTCCTTAAATCAGTTTGTCCCTTTTTAGGAACGAGCAGCAGTGGTGCGTTGTATGGACTTATTGATGGCTCTATTATTTTGTTCCGTAATAGTTGCTGTACTTGAGAATTTATTTCCTTTGTTTGCGCCTGAGGCAATCTATAATTCTTTATGTACACTGGAGTCTCATCGTGCAGATGTATTGTTTGCTTATAAAAATTGTTTGTTGTCAACTCTTCACCTTCCATATGAAAAATCGCTTGGTATTTTTGTAGAATATCTTTCAGATCTTTGTCTGTATCACTCAACTTCAAATTGCCCAACAACTTCTCAAATCGCCCTTGCATATATTTAGTGTCCCTATCATCATCACCAATTGAACATATCTCGTAATCCTTCAAAGGTATAGCTTCTATCTTAAGGTTCTTTATAGTTGTAGGTTTATTGGTCACATTCAACAGTTTAATGTGCTGATTGCCATTCTTGGGAACTATAGTGTTTGCCAAATATACACCTTTTACTATTTCTCTATTTTGTATTACACTATCTGCTTTTAAATTCACAGTGTATGGTACTATAATCTCGCTTCTCGCTGGTATTCTAATATGATTGATATTGAAAGCATCGTCATGTATAGGAATTGTTATATTGTCATTATTGAAACTAAACGTTAATATGTATTTATCATAATCTACATTGCATCTATATTTAGATAGAAAATCTCTACCTAGTATCCCATCAGTTCTTATTGGGAAATCATTTGCAACTAGTTGTATTTTTTGCTCTATAGTCGCATTATCAAATTTCATTTTCACAGTTGTTGAACCGAAAGATTTTATCTTTTCCCTCGAAATCCCAGTTAAGTTGCAGCAATCATCTCGATCTTCTTGGTAATTGTATAAAAAACTTTCCTTGCATAATGATATATCCGCTCCTGTATCTATCAGAAACGTCAGTGCATAGTCAGTGTTAATTATATTCAGTTTTACATAGTTTTTTAGATCCGATGATATGCTATAAATTTTTATATTTTCTATTGTCTTATTACCGGAAATTCCTGTTGAGCGAACTCCGGTTCCTGGGAGTTTCCCTGGTTCTGGATTGGATTTACATTATAATTTCTCCTATTGTTATATCCTTGGTTACTATTTCTATTTCTATTTTGATTTCCTCTATAGGCATTATTATTAATGTTCGACCCATATCTGTTATTATTATTATGCGAGTTATTATATGGATTTCTGTTGTTATAGTTATAATTATTTCCGTATCTGTTGTTGTTGTAATTGTTACTGTATCTTCTATTTGCGTTATTGTTGTATCTTCCGCCTCTGGTAGTGTTGTTGTTGTAATTTCTATTATTTCTGCCATTATTGTTGTTTCTATTTAGTGTGCTTCTTTGCCAGTTATTGTTGCCATCACCGTTGCGGTTGCCATTGTTACTGCTTGCATTCTGGTATAACACTTGTCTATCTCTGACACGCGCCATAGCCTCTTCAGCTATCTTTAACGCTTCAGCAAAAGTAGTAACTCTACTTGCATCAATTGTTGAGATTGTTTGTTGATCTCTCAACCCACTTTTAAATACATTAAATGCCAATGCATTATTCGTTCGTACTATTGCAGACCTATCTGCTTCGCCAATTTCGTTTATCTGAACCTCATTCAACTCGTTGACCAGTGATTCTATTTTATCGGCAAAACCTCTTACATTATCCCCTTTTTGAACAGTTTGTGTTAATCTTTGTAGTATGCTGTTTGATGATTTTAGTGGCTTATAGGCCCTTTTCAGAGCCAACACCAACTCATTAACGCTTGTCGGAATGCTTTCCTGATTCACTCAGTTCTGTACTCTCTGTTCAAGTCGCGATTTAAATATGAAATTAAAGAAAAAATTTCGCTTTTCCTGTGTCACAGTTTCATACACCAATTCGAGATTTGCTACAAAACTATGCAATTCTTCTTTCTTTCCCGTAAATATAGGTATTAGCTTCGAAACAGCCGATAATTCGTTCATGTCCATAATCGTCGTCATAGTTAACTTTTCCCTTTTTTCAGTATCTTTTTTATCTATATGATGTGTCAAAATTTCTAGTGCTTCTTCTTTTAGTTTTCTAAATTTGTCAGCTATCTTTATTCTTAGTTCTTCTGTCAATTCAGTTTCCGCTAAACAGTCCTCAAACTGAGTTCTCAATTCTGATATTTCCTTCCTTTTCGAATTTACCGTTTCTATAGAATATGGTTTCCCTATTGATTTTTTAGCGTTTACTGCTATCGATTCCAATCTCTTTATTAAATTGTCCATATGAGACATTGATAATCATAAAAAATTTTTTTTTTTTTTTTATTTTGCTTTATTTATTCATTAAATTAGTTTTAACATATTGTTTTTATATTTCAATTTCAATTTATATTTCAATGTTGTTTAATATTTCTTATATTTAGTGTTTATAATGTAATATAGTGTTTATAATGTAATAATTCTTATATATAGTTGTTTGCTTACTATAATAACAATAAGATATTTAAAAAAAATTTTGGATTAAAAAAAATTCTGTTTCGTCTTCTTTTCCTCTTTATGCTTCTACCTTCCGAATTTCTCTACCATTAGGATGGTCTCTGCCTGTACTGTTGTGGGCCTTATTATATCTTCTTCCGTAGGACTACCTTTCATTCCTATAACTTTCCAAAAATTAGCTAACCATTTAACCTTTTTTTCTAACTCAGCCTTTGTGTATTTAACTTCAACTTTTTCTTTTTTGCGTAGCTCTAATGGTTTAGTAAAATACCCTTCATCTGCTAATCTTCTTATTTCCTCATCTAGTTTATCTAACATATCTGGTTGTGCATTTATTTCTTCTGCAGACATATCTTTTTTGCTTTTCTTTTCTCTTTCAAATATGAATTTAATTCCTTTCTGGTTTCCTGTAATTTCTTTTCCAGTTCTAATCTTCTATCTCTTTGTGTCTCGTAGCTTAACTCACTTTTTAAAATGTTTATTTTCTTTTGCATACGACTTTTTAAATCGCCTCTGTTTCTCCTAATTTTTGGTAGTTCTACTTTAGGTATGCTTGGTTCTCTAAATATTCTATCCTTTTTCACAATTCTAAGTGGTTTAGGACCAATATTCAAAATTTCTGGTTTCACTACTTTTTCCTTACCCTCTGCTTCTTTCAACAACCTTTTCCAATTTTCTTCAGCTATTTTAAGTAACTTAATATTTCTTCTTTTGTCTCCTCCATAAAAAAAATTTTAAACTATATTTCTAACTTGTTGTACCCTCACTTGTTTCTTCACGTACTTTCTCAAATGTTTAATCACTACGGTAAATGTTACCAGTACGCAAATTAAAATAAACACCTCCAAACTAACGCTAATTGCCGTGGGGTTCTTAACCGTTTCCGTTACCACTTCACTTATTTTGTTTTGACTATTCCCCATGCTCACAAAAAAAAATACACTTTGGACTACAAAAAGAAAAGAAAACCTTTATCGAAATTTAAATTGCAATATTAAAAAAAAATTTTTGTTTCACTTTCAGTAACTTTAAAACATTTTCACATTCCCCTTTTTTTTTTTTTTTTTTTTATACACTATATTTTTAATTTTTTACCAGGCGTGCCCATGCACCTTCTGGATTTTTATACTTATTCTTTCTTTCTTCATATGTTGTGGTGATTAAAGTTGTCGTTGATGCTATACATGTACTGCCTCTGCTGGTGGTATGGTGGTTAAAGGTGTTGTTGATGCCAAATGTCGTCAAAAATATCCACCAGGATGCCGGTTCCTTTCAGCGAACCTTCAATAGCTAAACTTTTTCGTTTGCTCCTGCTATTATTGCTGCATGAAAGTTGGCAGGATCGCCATATGGTGAGAATTGGTTTGGTTATTGAAACGACTTGTTCTTGTTTAATTTTCAATTAAGACTGACTTTATTTTAAAATTGTAAAAACTTATATATTAATTTACTAATACTAGGTTTGAATAAAATTTACTCAATCTTAAAATTACTCATGCACAATTCATGTACGTACACTCATTGAGTACGTTCTCTTTCGTCAAAAGGTCAGTTCGTCAAATCGTCACTAAAAATAAAAAATGTAAATTGATCATTCCCAATTTGGTGTAATGTTACACAAATTGGTGATACTTAAAATATGTCATTAAACTTTTGTTTACAATATACTCGTTTGCGTTCTACATTCTTTTGACATGCAAACATACAAACACATACATTGCAAACCCAGATCAATCGTCACCATGAATGTACATATTTATTTGTATACTTGTGAATCATTGATTTGGGTTTACAGTTGACCCTCTGTTCACGAGTATACTACAGTGGTATTTTTAGTGCTGTTAGATCACTCAAAAGCTTTTGACAGAGTCCTCCTGCAAAAACTTTCGAAAATGATCCACTTTTCCCCAACATCAGTTGCACTGATGACATCTTATTTAGTAAATCAATGCGTACAAATAAATAATACAACATCAGCGTTTCTTCCTGTTCCAAGAGGCGTTCCACACGGTTCTATTCTTGGTCCCCTCCTTTTCTCAATTTATGCTAATGATCTCCCTAAACAGTTAATCCACTGCAATGTAAGAATGTATGCCGATGATGTACAGCTGTACATTAGCAGCAAAAAAGGAAAAATTGAGGATTGCAGTAGAAAACTGAATGATGATTTAAAACGCATCTCAAATTGGGCGGTTCAAACGGTCTCAGCCTTAACCCTCTAAAAACCAAGTGCGTTCTGATGCGTAATAGACTAACTAGAATACCAGTTAACCCAGACATTTATTTAAATGAACAGAATATTGATATTGTCGAACGAGCCAAAAATCTGGGTGTTGTTTTTAACAAAAATCTACCTGGTCAGCTCACATTGCAGCGACGTGTGGCAAAACATACTCGATGTTGCAAACTCTCTGAAATACTCAATATTGCACACCAGTTAGTATTCGTTTACTATTAGCTAAGACCTACCTAATACCAATATTACTTTATGCATGCGAAATCTTTGCAAGTTGCGACGCTAAGAGTAAAACCAGATTAAACATCACGTTTAACAATATCGCAAGGTACGTTTTTTGTCTCAAAGACAATTTATGGGGTCAATTTCGATGACCTACTAAATATAAAATCACTCATTTTTTTACACAAAATTATTACAAATCAAGGATCAGAATATCTTTAAAAGCATTTGCGTTTTGGTAGGCACCGAAGAAATAACAATTTAATACAACCTGAATGGCAGGTTATCATATTTGCGGTAAGTCTTTGGAATAGTTTACCCTCTACAATTAAGGAAGTTAACAATGCTTCACTTTTTAAGAAAATAATTTTCGAGCGATACAAATAGGAATTGTTATTTGAACACATCCTCTACATTACATAAAATTCACAATTGTCAATATAGCTTTTAAGTTAATATATAAATATTTTTTTCTTCTCTTTTTCTTTTGTCTCTTTTTTATTCTAAGTAGTATTTTAATTTTACTATATATTATACATAAAATTGCATTCTCACTTTTTGATTTCAATTATTTTCTATTTGTTTATTTTATTTTATATTTGTTTTCATATTTTTTAATTTAATTTTTAATTTTTTAATTTTTATTTTATTTTTTCTTATTTATATCGATGTTTATATTTTTAATGCTTAATATTTATATCTAACGTCAGTTTTTTAATTCTTTTTTTAATAAATTTAAATATTGTGATAATAGCCTTAAGTTCCGTTGTACATCATATTTCAATTTAACATACATTAGAACCTACTCTGTTTGAAGATTACATGTCTTGTTGAGTGGGATACCAAATTAAATAAATAAATTCTGTTTAAGTCGTCATTTAGAAGAGTTATGCCTAAAGCAATATTCTGAACTGGGCTACTTAAAGTGAGTTGCACGTCATCTGTATCTTACATTTGGTGAGTTGGTTTGACAAATCATTTGCATATAGGGAAAATAAAAGTAGACTAAAACAAGTAAGAGTGTTAAATTCGGCTGTGCCGAATCTTTGATACCCTCCACCTCGGTTTGAGTATAGATAATAAATGTAAACAAAATATTGGAAAAAGTAAACAATTTGTTAAACTTAATACCAAATTATTTCAGCAAATTCTTTGGGTTGGTTTTCGTCTTTTCTATTATTTCGGATTTATTTCGATGTTTGCTCTTTGGTCATCGTGGTTGCTGATCGGCATGCATTTAGGTTATATACCTAAATGCATGCGTTTCCGGTTATATGACATAACTTCTCGTTTAATTTAGTTTTTGCTAATTAAATAGCTCGCCCTAACCTCGATTGCAAAGGTAGGGTGGCTATATGCATTAAATCGTGCTAATTGGAGATGGCTGTATAGTTTCTTTTAAGGTCGGATGGAGTAACAAAATAAAAACCAAAAAAAAAAAAGCTCTCTCAACTTTTTTATGAAAATATTGCCATATTTGGAAAACCAAATGTCCCAAACATTTGAAATAAAATAATTTGTTATCTTTATTTTCTGAAAAACTTCAAATTTTTATCCAAAAAAAATTGTGAAAATTTATATATAAATAACATTCTCATCAAATTGCGTTTATTTATGTAACAATTTTTATGTTCGCAATTCTTAAATATCATTTGAGGTTTTCTAAAATTCATTGAATTTAAATTAATGTTTTCTGTAGTCCGATTCTGTAAATTTCAACGATCCGACAATCGCAAAATATATCGACAGCGTTTGTTGTTTGTGCTAAGGATTAAGTGATTCACTAAGAACATACATCTTAACGACAGTCGACAAATCTATTTTTCTATTTATTTAAATTGTAAACGAGTGGCATCTCTGTCAAAATAAGCGAAAAACACAAAGAAGAATAGAAAAAACCAATTACTTCGTGTTTGACAGGATGATTTTATGTTTATGTTTAATAACTTTATTTTTTTACTAATATTTCTATTTATTTGAAAATGAAATAATGAATTGAATATGCTATTTAATTTTTTTATTTACATAAAAAAGTTTTTTAATGAAAGCAAAATATTTTCACTATTTTATGATTTTTATTTATGTATGACGACATTTCAACCTAAAAATTTAAGTTTTTATCGATTGAATAAACAACACAAAAATGGTTATCGTTTAGATAACAACAGCTGACTTTAACAATAGCGAATATCGTTTAAAAATTTTACTGATAATTTTGCTTTTTCTTTTTTTAACGATTCGACTATCGTTAAAAGAAGCTACTGAAAAGCTATTAATTTCTCCTGAATGCCAATATTTTTTTTTTAATGTAAACATTTTTTAAATGTAAACATATTTGGTGTTTTTTTTTGGAATTTGATGCAATTGATGTCTTCTAAATTTAAAATTATTATTTCCGACGTTTTGATATGATTTTCTGAAATTCAATTAATATTTTATAATTTATAATTGGAAATTTTAATTCCAGTTTTTAGAATTTATATTTTCTAAAATTTGAATGGAAAATTTAAAAAGTGCAATTTTGTATTTATGTGAATAATACTGCTTTAGTAATTATAAACAATTTTTTAAAATTAGATGTAATCGCAATCATATATTTTGTAGGTAAAGCAGAATAATAATTCCATATAGCACTGTAGAGAACTGTTTTGAAAGCAAAAAACTCATTGATGAACTCAGTAACTCTATTTTGTAAAGACAACAAAAAGTTAGTATTGCCAAGCTTAGGTTCATACTTGTAAAAGAATAATGAAAAAACGTATGAAATAATAAAAGACCAGCCCGTGTATACTCTTAACATTGTGCTAAATGATATCTATTTGAAAATATTGACATTCATGCTAAAATGGAAATAACTATTGCAAAGCTAATTAGAACAAAAATTGTGGCGGCATCTACTGTGGCATAGTCACGCTGAGCAAAATGAAGTGAGACTCTATTAATGCAAAAGAAATGTATTTTCCCCACAACAAAATATTGCAGAATTTTATGTAAATAAAATAATATACCGACTTATTTCTAACATGCATTTATTATGGATATACATATATAGAATATATGTATATTATTTGTATTATTTAATATGTGTATGTATGGATATGTAAATATTACACACAAAAAATACAACATCAAACGTTATTTTTGTGTTTTTCTCTTTAAATAAATTAATACATAAAAATTTTTTTTTGCTAAATTTACAGTTTTTATTTTATTAACAACTAGGTATTCTAGCATTATTTGCTTTAGATGCTGGTGAATTTTTACTCCCTTTATACTAACTCGTAGTGTCTGCTTGTCGAAAAAATTTTGGTTCGATTTTAGCCCCTTTCCCATGACCCAATCGATCTGAAACTTTGCAGGCAGGCTCGTGGCAATGACAGAAATGATTTAGTGATGCCAAAAAAATGGAAACAAAATAGCTATACGTCTGAATTCTCCATTTGACTTGGGTAATGGCACAATTATATATTGTATATGATATTTGTAATTCTTGTTGTTGTTCATGTGATCCTTGTGTTTGTAGAATTTGCTTCATTGGTACATACAGTGTGGACCATATAAGTTCCGCATTTTGATTTTTCTATAAAAAATAAATTTGATGCGCCCAGCAACAATTAAATGTTGATAAATAGTGTTCCATGTTACTGGGCAATGCACAATGTTGCTGACGAATTTTGTTGTACGATAATGTAATAACAAGGATCATTTATAATAGAGGATATGCAAATTGATATTGGAACATGTCAGCAAGAGAGGACGACAAGCATATACAAAATTTTATGGTTCAGCAGCAAAAAAAATGTTGATGAAGCATGTTCCATGAGTACAGCCAATGCAGAATGTTGCCGAACATTTTTGGTATACGATAATGTAAAAATCGTTCCAAGGACCATATATTATAGAGGATGTGCAAACTGAAAATTTGTGACATGAACATTAGGGACAATAAGCGTATATAAAAAATTTGGTGCGTCCAGCAACAAAAAATGTTGATAAACCGTGTTCTTTGTTACAGGACAATGTACATTATTGCTGACAAATTTTGTTATACCACCATATATAATAGAGGATCTGCACACTGATATTGGAACATGTCAGCAAGAGAGGACATAAAACATATATGCAAAATTTTATGGTTTAGCAACAAACAAAATTTTGACAAAGCATGTTCTATGAATCCGGCCAATGCAGAATGTTGCTAAAAATTTTTGGTATACGATAATCTCATAATCGTACGAGATAAATTTTACGATAACAATATGCTCCTATTGAAAATATCCACTTCATAGTTGTTTGACTTCATTAAAAAAAACTCTGAGTACTTTAAACTGAATAACCACCAATTCAAATTCTGTGCAATAAACATTTTAGAACTTAAGAATATAATTATACATATGAAAAATAAAACTGACTGTGATAAAATATCTAATAAAATCATTCTTGACAACTGGAACGTAACAGGAGCATCAATATTAAAAATTATAAATAAATCGCTAGAGACAGGTGAATTCCCTGAAAATTGGAAAGTAACTATGGTAACACCAATTGAAAAAGTGACAAAAACAAATAAATGCGAAGAATACCGGCCAATAAACACATTAAAAACCTGTGAAAAAATTTTGGAAAAAGTTGTCAAAGAACAATTAGAAAAATATATTGAAGAAAACTCTATATTGTCAAAGTACCAATCAGGATTCCGTAAAAAATACTCATGTGAAACGACTGTAAATTATGTAATAAGTAAATGGAAAAATATAGAAAAAACAAAAAAAGTGATGGCAATTTTTTTAGATTTTAAACGAGCCTTTGAAACAATCGACAGGCAAATTATAGTGAAAAAAAACTCTATATGTATGGAATACAAGGTACGGAATTAAATTGGTTCGAGTCGTATTTGAAAAAAAGGAAGCAAATAACTAAAGTTAATAATGTTTTGTCAACTGAAATTGAAAATGATTTCGGTGTACCACAAGGCTCAATTTTGGGTGCTCTCTTATTTATTATATATATTAATGATATGCCAAAGGTATTAGATAGAAGTGAAATGGTCCTATACGCAGATGATACATTAATATACACGGAAGGAGATGATGATGAAAGTTGCAGAGCAAATATGTACCATGACATCAATAAAATTAATACCTGGTTAAAAATGAATAAACTAAAACTAAACGAAAATAAAACAAAAATAATTGAAATAAATATGAACACTGAAGCAATATTTAAAATTAACGATAAAATAAAAGAAAAGGTTGAACACATAAAATATCTCGGATTTATAATAGATAAAGACTTAAAATTTAAAGAACACATAGACTATACTTGTAAAAAAAATCGGGAAAAAAATCGGATTTTTTAAAAGAATACGAAATAAAATATCAAAAACAACTGCAATAAATATTTATAATACAATAATTAAACCAAATTTTGAATACGGATCGACAATAATATATACTTGCTGTAATGATAGTCAGGTAGAAAGAATACAAAAACTACAAAATAAAGCAATGAGGGTTATACTAAAATGCAATCGATATAAACACATCAACGAAATGCTTAGAGAACTAAAATGGTTAAATGAAATTCAACACTTTAATTTTTATTAAAAAAATGAAACAAGGTGATGCCCCAGAATATCTATGCGATCAAATTAAATATGTTGGAGAAGTACAACCGTATGCACTAAGAAATACTGAAGATTTTCGAATCCAAAGGGTCATGACAACACATATGCAAAGATCCCTTTTTTATAAAGGCTTCAAACTGTTCAATGATTTACCAAACAATATAAAACTTGAAAGAAATTACAATGTATTTAGAAAAAAATTTACAAATGTAGTAAGATACAATTTATTTATATTGAACTTATAACTAATGTAATATGAATTTATGTAATGTTTTTTGAATATTTAAAGTATTTTTAATACTAATAAATAAATAAAAAAAAAAAAAAAATATATAGAGGATATGTTTTCAAAGTTTCAAAGTATTTCGACAAAAATGTTGGCGTGTGGGATAAACTACTCGAAAAACTTCCGAAAAAAAGTTTGATGTAATTTTGTTGAAAATTTTCCTTCACTATTTTTTAAAAATTTATATGTTTTTAAGTAATCGATTTCAGCACATTATATCGTTAAAACTTAACACTATTCCAGGGAAAATTGAAGAGCCGGTGAACTTATACATTTCGCCGAAAAATATCAGTAATTTTCTATACAAATGTACAAAAATATGCACTCTATGAATTTTTAGTGTGTCAACGCCATATACAAAATTTTTTTTTATTAATTAACTAGTTTAAAAGCACTATCTGTTATAGTTTTCAATATAATATAATGCAAATTAATTAAATTTTTATCTTTTCACTAGCTTTTACGAACGAAGATATCGTCTGGGAGGTAATCCTTACCAGAGCGTTATATTTCTTCCGGACAAAGCAGAAGTAACGGGGCAAGTATTGTTGTCAAGTGACATGCCCCCCAAAGGGCGAAGTTTTAGAACCCCAAAGGCTGAAGTTTTAGGAGCAGTATGCCCCACAAAACACGAAGCAGTCGAATTAATAGAAGCAAAAAAGAAAAGTAGATTATTTTCCGTCAGCAAACTGCAAAAAATAGGGAATTTAGTTGCGAAAAATGACCCCGTAACAAAGTCTACTTGCTGAGCACTTCATCAATGATACTCTGTCCAAGGGGCTAATGGGAAAATTAAGTTTTTGAATTGTTTTTTACCAACTTTTTAATATTTGAAATGGCTTATATTTATTTTTCAAGTTAAGTTTTTGATTTTTTTTTTTCTTTATTTTTTTTTTTTTTAATATAAGTTTTTAAAATATACTTTATATTAATTTTTTAAATTAAGTCTTTTTTCTTTATTTTTGGAATTTGTTTTCTTTATTTATTTATGAATTTTTAAACTCTTTCTTTTAACTCATACACTCTGTCTGTCGTGGGGCAACCCCTTTCCCCCTTATCCAATTGATCTGAAACTTGGCTCATAGTCTTGTTGTGACTACAGATTAATTTTGGGGTAGTCAAGGAGTGATCTAAATGTCATTTCCCCTTACAGATCGATCTGAAACTTGGACCATACACTTGCTGTGAAAAAAGATTAACCTTGACTTAGTCACGCACAGTCACGTAGAGATTTAAAACGGGTTTTCCGTCAATCAATCTGAAACTTGGTCGATATACTTGCTGTGAAGAAAGATTAACTTCGCCATAGTCACGCACAGTCACGGCGTGAATTAAAACCCATTTCCCCTTGTCCAATCGATCTGAAACATGGTCGATAGACTTGCTGTGAAAAAAAGATTAACTTTGACATAGTCACACACAGTCACGCATAGTCACGCACAGTCACGGAGAGATTAAAACCTAATTTCCCATCATCACATCGATCTGAAACTTTGTCAATTGACTTGTTGTGGCCATAGATTAATTTTAAGATAGCCGCGCACAGCCACAGAGAAATTCAAAACTCATATGCATAAGCAAAGAAAGAGTTTGTTTTTATGGGTTAGATTATTTTCATTCTAATGTTTTGTTAAATAAAATTTTAGACATATTATAACTTTTTGTTTCTTTATTTCTATTTAAAATTTTTATTCTCTTTCAAAAAACTTAAATTGTTAAAAATTTTGAAAAATTGAAACTATTCAAGCCGTGTGCAAGATTTCAACCAACCAGCAGTTGATGTTTAATTTATGACCTTTTGCATGAATTAACACAATTACCCACCCTTATTTTGTCATGTAATGAATGTAAATGAGTTAAATAAGTTTGAGAAAATATAATAAAAACTATGTGTGTGTGTGTGTGTGTGTTTGTTGCTTCTTGGTATGTGCCCATGTGTGTATACCCAGTTAGTTGGAAGCTTGTTTTAACAATCGGATTTGAAGAGCGAGTCATATAAGCGTGTCAAAATTTCATAAAATGCTGACTGGGTTTTTTTGTTTCTTGGTGAGTACCAATGTGCGTGTTGTGTCAAGTGACATGGTGCATATTGTTATCGTAAAATTTATCTCGTACGATTATTACATTATCGTATACCAAACATTTTCAGCAACATTCTGCATTGGCCGGATTCATATATATTTTGTATATATGCTTGTTGTCCTCTCTTGCTGACATGTTCCAATATCAGTTTGCAGATAATTTATTATATATGGTCCTATTATATATGGTCCTTGACAAAACACTTAATTTGGCGATCAATAATTCTACAAATATTCTACGATGTGGTAAAGTCGAGATGAAAACCAGTAAGAGTGTTATATTCGGCTGTGCCGAATCTTTGATACCTCGGTTTGAGTATTGTATGGTGAAAGAACAGCAGTATCGTCATTTAATGAAGGAAAGTAGGAGAGTCACAGGTTTCTATTTTTGATTCAAAGACTGGAGCTGTTTTGATTTCTGTCTCTAGATTAAGACTGACTTTATTTTTAAATTGTAAAAACTTATATATTAATTTACTATTACTAGGTTTGAATAAAATTTACTCAATCTTAAAATTACTCATGCACATTCATGTACGTACACTCATTGAGTACGTTCTCTTTCGTCAAAAGGTCAGTTCGTCAAATCGTCACTAAAAATAAAAAATGTAAATCGATCATTCCCAATTTGGTGTAATGTTACACAAATTGGTGATACTTAAAATATGTCATTAAACTTTTGTTTACAATATACTCGTTTGCGTTCTACATTCTTTTGACATGCAAACATACAAACACATACATTGCAAACCCAGATCAATCGTCACCATGAATGTACATATTTATTTGTATACTCGTGAATCATTGATTTGGGTTTACAGTTGACCCTCTGTTCACTACTGTATACTCGGTTCTGTACTCTCTGTTCAATTCGCGATTTAAATATGAAGTTAAAGAAAAAATTTCGCTTTTCCTGTGTCACAGTTTCATACACCAATTCGAGATTTGTCACAAAACTATGCAATTCTTCTTTCCTTCCCGTAAATATAGGTATTAGCTTCGAAACAGCCGATAATTCGTTCATGTCCATAATCGTCATCATAGTTAACTTTTCCCTTTTTTCAGTATCTTTTTTATCTATATGATGTGTCAAAATTTCTAGTGCTTCTTCTTTTAGTTTTCTAAATTTGTCAGCTATCTTTATTCTTAGTTCTTCTGTCAATTCAGTTTCCGCCAAACAGTCCTCAAACTGAGTTCTCAATTCTGATATTTCCTTCCTTTTCGAATTTACCGTTTCTATAGAATATGGTTTCCCTATTGATTTTTTAGCGTTTACTGCTATCGATTCCAATCTCTTTATTAAATTTTCCATATGAGACATTGATAATCATAAAAATTTTCTTTTTTTTTAAATTTTGCTTTATTTATTCATTAAATTAGTTTTAACATATTGTTTTTATATTTCAATTTCAATTTATATTTCAACGTTGTTTAATATTTCTTATATTTAGTGTTTATAATGTAATATAGTGTTTATAATGTAATAATTCTTATATATAGTTGTTTGCTTACTATAATAACAATAAGATCTTTAAAAAAAAATTTTGGATTAAAAAAAAAAATTCTGTTTCGTCTTCTTTTCCTCTTTATTCTTCTACCTTCCGAATTTCTCTACCATTAGGATGGTCTCTGCCTTTACTGTTGTGGGCCTTATTATATCTTCTTCCGTAGGACTACCTTTCATTCCTATAACTTTCCAAAAATTAGCAAACCATTTAACCTGTTTTTGTAACTCAGCCTTTGTATATTTAACTTCAACTTTTTTTTTTTTGCGTAGCTCTAATGGTTTAGTAAAATACCCTTCATCTGCTAATCTTCTTATTTCCTCATCTAGTTTATCTAACATATCTGGTTGTGCATTTATTTCTTCTGCAGACATTTCTTTTTTGCTTTTCTTTTCTCTTTCAAATATGAATTTAATTCCTTTCTGGTTTCCTGTAATTTCTTTTCCAGTTCTACTCTTCTGTCTCTTTGTGTCTCGTAGTTTAATTCACTTTTTAAAATGTTTATTTTCCTTTGCATACGACTTTTTAAATCGCCTCGTTTCTCCTAATTTTTGGTAGTTCTACTTTAGGTATGCTTGGTTCTCTAAATATTCTATCCTTTTTCACAATTCTAAGTGGTTTAGGACCAATATTCAAAATTTCTGGTTTCACTACTTTTTCCTTATCCTCTGCTTCTTTCAAGAACCTTTTCCAATTTTCTTCAGCTATTTTCAAATAACTTAATATTTCTTCTTTTGTCTCCTCCATAAAAAAAAAATTTAAACTATATTTCTAACTTGTTGTACCCTCACTTGTTTCTTCACGTACTTTCTCAAATGTTTAATCACTACGGTAAATGTTACCAGTACGCAAATTAAAATAAACACCTCCAAACTAACGCTAATTGCCGTGGGGTTCTTAACCGTTTCCGTTACCACTTCACTTATTTTGTTTTGACTATTCCCCATGCTCACAAAAAAAAAAAAACACTAAAAAAAATACACTTTGGACTACAAAAAGAAAAGAAAACTTTTTATCGAAATTTAAATTTACAATATTAAAAAAAAAAATTTTGTTTCACTTTCAGTAACTTTAAAACATTTTCACATTCCCCTTTTTGATTTTTTTCTTTTTTTTTTTGTTTTTTTTTTTTTTTTTTTTAAAAAATTTTTTATACACTATATTTTTAATTTTTACCAGGCGTGCCCATGCACCTTCTGGATTTTTATACTTATTCTTTCTTTCTTCATATGTTGTGGTGATTAAAGTTGTCGTTGATGCTATATATGTACTGCCTCTGCTGGTGGTATGGTGGTTAAAGGTGTTGTTGATGCCAAATGTCGTCAAAAATATCCACCAGGATGCCGGTTCCTTTCAGCGAACCTTCAATAGCTAAACTTTTTCGTTTACTCCTGCTATTATTGTTGCATGAAAGTTGGCAAGGATCGCCATATGGTGAAAGAACAGCAGTATCGTCATTTAATGAAGGAAAGTAGGAGAGTCACAGGTTTCTATTTTTGATTCAAAGACTGGAGCTGTTTTGTTTTCTGTCTCTAGATTAAGACTGACTTTATTTTAAAATTGTAAAAACTTATATATTAATTTACTATTACTAGGTTTGAATAAAATTTACTCAATCTTAAAATTACTCATGCACATTCATGTACGTACACTCATTGAGTACGTTCTCTTTCGTCAAAAGGTCAGTTCGTCAAATCGTCACTAAAAATAAAAAGTAAATCGATCATTCCCAATTTGGTGTAATGTTACACAAATTGGTGATACTTAAAATATGTCATTAAACTTTTGTTTACAATATACTCGTTTGCGTTCTACATTCTTTTGACATGCAAACATACAAACACATACATTGCAAACCCAGATCAATCGTCACCATGAATGTACATATTTATTTGTATACTCGTGAATCATTGATTTGGGTTTACAGTTGACCCTCTGTTCACGAGTATACTACAATTGATAATAAATGTAAACAAAATATTTGAAAAGGTAAACAATTTGTTAAACTTAATACCAAATTATTTCAGCAAATTCTTTGGTTTGATCTGGATTTTTGTTTATTCCAAGAGTTGGTATATAGAGCTCTCTCACATTAGTAATTCGCGCTCCAGCGAGGAAAGATCGTTTTCGTCTTTTCTATTATTTCGGATAAAAGAAAACACGTTTCGGTGTTTGCTTTTTGGTTATCGTGGTTGCTGACATAACCTCTCGTTTAATTTAGTTTTTGCAAATTAATGGTTGTATAGTTTCTTTTAACTGGCCAAATAATTCTTCATTGCGGCTGTATAGGTCGGATTGAGTAACAATATAACCAAAAACAAAAGTTCTGTCAATTTTTTTTTTTTGTTAAAATATTGCCATATTTGGAAAATATTTTTTTTTACTTATTAAAAGGGAGTTTTCACTATTAGATTTTGTGGTAACACAACATAACACAACATAATACAATCTAACCCAGTGATGCCAAATTTTGATTTTGAATTAAATTATTTCAATAAAATTTGTTTTCATTTATTGACTCCAAATACTACTACATGGGAATTATTATCGAACTTCAATTTTTTGGGTTTTACTTTGCCTAACACGAAGTCAAATTTTGAAGTCATCATGAACACTGGTTCAAATTAGGGATGCCAAATGTAAAAAACCAAATGTCCATAAAATTTTAAATAAATCAAATTGTTATCTTTTTTTTCTGAATAACTTCAAATTTGCATCCAAAAAAATTATGACAAATAATATATAAATAAATCAAATTGCGCTTTATTTATGTAACAATTTTTATGTTCGCAATTCTTAAATATCATTTGAGGTTTTTTAAACTTCGTTGAATTTAAATTAATGTTTTCTTATCCTGAAATGCTATTAATGTCTCCTGAATCGCAATATTTTTTTTTTAAGTTGATGATTTTTGATTTTTTATATGTAAACATATATTGGCGTTTTCTGAATTTCAATTTGTGTTTAAATAATAAAATTTATATTTTAATAATTCAATTGATGTGTTCTAAATTTCAAGTTATTATTTCCGACGTTTTAATATGATTTTCTAAAATTCAATTGATATTTTCTAATTTATAATTGGAAATCTGAATTCCAATTTTTAGAAGTGATATTTTCTTAAATTTGAATGGAAAATTTAAAAGATGCAATTTTGTATTTATGTGAATAGTAATGCGTTAGTAATTATATAATCGCAATCAGATATTTTGTAGGTAAAGCAGAATAATAATTGTATATGCATAACTATGTAGAAACTCATTGCTTCTTCTTTACTCAGCTCTGTATATACTTTAAACATTGTTCTGTTTGATATCTAATTGAAAATGTTGACATTCATGTTAAAATAGAAGTAACTATTTTTTCGCTCTCCGCTTCTCAAATAGAATATTTGTTGGAAAAATTAAAAGGAAAAATGATAAATATAGCAATTCGTCGTAATTATTCGACTTCGTATGCAGATAATCGTCGTCGTCGTCGTAGTAGTTTTTGTGAAAAAGAAGAGGTTGAATGTGTGTAATAATAAGTGCCGCCCGTCAAACTATTGCAAAGCTAATTAGAACGAAAATTGTGGCGCCATCTACTGTGGCATTGTCACACTGAGCAAAATGAAGTGACACTCTGTTTGTTAATGCAAAATAAATGTATTTTCCCTAAAACAAAATATTGCAGAATTATATATAAATAAAATAATATACCAATTTATTTCTAACATGCGGTTATTATGGAAATATATATATATATATATAGAATATATGTATATTATTTTATTATTTAATATATGTACATATGTATGTATATGTAAATACTACACACAAAAACAAGTAAGAGTGTTGAATTCGGCTATGCCGAATCTTTGATACCCTCCATTTCGGTTTGAGTATTGATGATAAATGTAAACAAAATATTGGAAAAATATGCAAGTATTTCCTATATGCATGCGTTTCCGGTTATATGACATAACTTCTCGTTTAATTTAGTTTTTGCTAATTAAATAGCTCGCCCTAACCTCCATTGCAAAGGTAATGGTTGTGTAGGGTGGCTATATGCATTAAATCGTGCTTTTTTGGCTTTTAACTGGCCAAATATTTCTTCATTGCGGCCATATATAAAAAAAGGATTAATTCGTGAATGCACTGAAAAGCTTAATGAGGATCTCAATATAATATTTGAATGGGCTTCTTCAAATGGACTTTACTTAAATCCAAAAAAATCAAAATGTTTAGTTATAACTCAAAGAAATCAAACCATCCCTATAGATATTCCAGTATCATTAGGTAATCAGAATATTGAAATTGTGGAATCTGCTAGGAATATGGGAATCATTTTTAATAAATCGCTCACGTGGAACAATCAGATTAATTCGGCATCTGGAAAAATATTTGTAATGCTAAGAACGTTGTACCCTATACAACATCTTACACCTTTAAACATTCGTGTGCTTCTCGCGAAAACTTTTATTATGCCGAAGTTACTATATGGTTGTGAGATATTTGCTTTTTGTGATTCAGAAAGAAAAAGGAGATTATTAGTAGCTTACAATGCGATCCTACGTTATGTGTATGGTATAAAGGATATGATGGAACCTCTCTATATTCTTAGTCTCTGTACGGAGTTGACCTCGTGGCCTTAATAAAAATAAGATCATTAATTCTACTTCACAAAGTAATATACACCAAAGAACCATCTTATTTATTTGAACGCCTTCAATTTGCACGATCCAATAGAGGAAATAATCTTATACAATTATTGTTTCATTTGTGATTATATTATGTATTCTATACTCTCCCATTATGCATTAATTTTTTACTTATATTTTTATACTTTTGTAATTTAAAATTATTTTTATTTTTATATTTTTCTTGTTTCTTAAAAGTATTGTAACTACTATCACAAATTGATTGTATCATTATAAGATCACATACTGTAATTAAAAAGATTTATATCTTGTTGTATGTGATATCCACATTTAATAAATAAATAAAGGGTGATTTTTAGCTATTATCTTTTTGGCAACACTGGTTTAAACAGCTGACGCACGTTTCGTGTTTTGTTTCATTGTCAAACATCTTCAGTTTGGTCTATAATTTAACATGAATCGTCTTACAAACGAACAACGCTTGCAAGTTATTGAATTTTATTATCAAAATGCGTGCTCTTTTAAGAGAGTTCATCGCGCGCTTCTTCCATTTTATGGTCAGTTTAATCGACCCACTGAAGCGGCTATTCGGGAGTCGATTTTGGAGTGAATATCAGCCAGAAGCATTGGAAGAGCTACCAATGCATCCAGAAAAAGTCACAGTTTGGTGCGGTTTATGGGCTGGTGGCATCATTGGACCGTACTTCTTCAAAGATGATGCGAATCGTAACGTAACCGTGAATGGTGAGCGCTACCGATAGATGATATCCAACTTTTTTTTTGCCCAAAATGCAAGAGCTTGACTTGCATGACATGTGGATTTTGAAAACATTTTGATTTTGATATTTTGAAAACATAGAGAATAAATTTATAATAATAAATAATTAAATTTTAAGTGTAATTATTTGTTATCTTTATTTTCTGAAAAACTTCAAATATTCATCCAAAAAAAATTGTGAAAATTTATATATAAATAACATTCTCATCAAATTGCGTTTATTTATGTAACAATTTTTATGTTCGCAATTCTTAAATATCATTTGAGGTTTTATAAAATTCATTGAATTTAAATTAATGTTTTCTGTAGTCCGATTCTGTAAATTTCAATGATTCGACAATGGCAAAATATATCGACAGCTATTGTTGTTTGCACTAAGGATTAAGTGATTCACTAAGTACATACACCTTAACGACAGTCGACAAATCTATTTTTCTATTTATTTAAATTGTGAACGAGTGGCATCTCTGTCAAAATAAGCGAAAAACACAAAGAAGAATAGAAAAAACAAATTACTTCGTGTTTGACAGGATAATTTTATGTTTATGTTTAATATCTCTATTTTTTTTACTAATATTTCTGTTTATTTATTTGAAAATGAAATAATGAATTGAATATGCTATTTAATTTTTTTATTTATATAAAAAAGTTTTTTAATAGAAGCAAAATATTTTCACTATTTTACGATTTTTATTTATGTATGACGACATTTCAACCTAAAAATTTAAGTTTTTATCGATTGAATAAACAACACAAAAATGGTTGTCGTTTAGATAACAACAGATGACTTTAACAATAGCGAATATCGTTTAAAAATTTTACTGATAATTTTGCTTTTCTTTTTTAACGATTCGACTATCGTTAAAAGAAGTTACTGAAAAGCTATTAATTTCTCCTGAATGCCAATATTTTTTTTTTTAATGTAAACATTTTTTAAATGTAAACATATTTGGAGTTTATTTTTTTTTTTGGAATTTGATGCAATTGATGTCTTCTAAATTTAAAATTATTATTTCCGACGTTTTGATATGATTTTCTGAAATTCAATTAATATTTTATAATTTATAATTGGAAATTTTAATTCCAGTTTTTAGAATTTATATTTTCTAAAATTTGAATGGAAAATTTAAAAAGTGCAATTTTGTATTTATGTGAATAATACTGCTTTAGTAATTATAAACAATTTTTTAAAATTAGATGTAATCGCAATCATATATTTTGTAGGTAAAGCAGAATAATAATTCCATATAGCACTGTAGAGAACTGTTTTGAAAGCAAAAAACTCATTGATGAACTCAGTAACTCTATTTTGTAAAGACAACAAAAAGTTAGTATTGCCAAGCTTAGGTTCATACTTGTAAAAGAATAATGAAAAAACGTATGAAATAATAAAAGACCAGCCCGTGTATACTCTTAACATTGTGCTGTATGATATCTATTTGAAAATATTGACATTCATGCTAAAATAGAAATAACTATTGCAAAGCTAATTAGAACAAAATTGTGGCGGCATCTACTGTGGCATAGTCACGCTGAGCAAAATGAAGTGACACTCTATTAATGCAAAAGAAATGTATTTTCCCCACAACAAAATATTGCAGAATTTTATGTAAATAAAATAATATCCCGATTTATTTCTAACATGCATTTATTATGGATATACATATATAGAATATATGTATATTATTTGTATTATTTAATATGTGTATGTATGTATATGTAAATATTACACACAAAAAATACAACATCAAACGTTATTTTTGTGTTTTTCGTTTTAAATAAATTAATATAAAAAATTTTTTTTTCCTAAATTTACATTGTTTTTTTTTATTAACAACTAGGTACATATTTTAGCATTATTTGCTTTGGATGCTGGTGAATTTTTACTTACTTTATATTAACTCGTAGTGTCTGCTTGTCGAAAAAATTTTGGATCGATTGTTACGATTTTCGTATAAATTTTTTTCCCCCAATAAATTTGAATATCCACCCACTTACAAAACAAAACCCCTATATACAAAACTATGTCATGATAGAAGTTTTTTTTTTTGGTTGCATTACCATAGTAGATTCTCTTTCAATCTTGACTATGACAATTTGTGTGAACGAGATCGCTGATCCCGCTTTTTTTTTTTCTTATGTACAGAGTGTACTAAGAATAGCATTAATAATGCAACCGATATATGAAGAAAAAAAAAAGAACTTGATTCTGACTTAATAGACCTGTTTGTATGACGCCAATCATTATTACTTGAATAACGTTGTTTAAAGAAGGTCCTCAGCAAAAGTTGACGATTGGTGAAGGCTTAAAAAAAAAAAGAAAAAAAAGTAAAAAGTACAGTCAGACCAAAGAAAAGTTTAAAAAATTATTTTAAAAAAATAAAATTCGTAAAATTTAACTTTAACTTAATATTGCTGGGTACTGTGTTATAGAGTGGAAGTGATCGAAACTCCAATCAAAAAAGGAAATATTCCGTGGCAAATTCCTGGAGTTGTGATAAAAGTTAAATTTTTGCAACGTGGTCACGCCTTATAGAAAGATTGGCCAAACAAAATTTGTTAATTCCTCAAAGTTGTTCGCGGTCCATACCTACCCACCGATGCCAAAGGGAACCAGCCCCACTGAACATATTCTGTTGGAGCTATCGAGTTACCATCCATTTGGATGCACATAAAAGGATCACCTCTCAACCAACAAGTTTTTTGCCTATAGAAGGAAGTCACAACGTATCTACCGCCGTAACGCAATATTCGCTGATATGCATCATCAAACTTAAGTATAGAACCATATTATCACAATTTATTATATATATATATATATATATATATATATATATATATATATATATATATATATATATATATACATATTTTTATAATTATATTTTCCTTTCTATATGAAACAAAATATTATACTTTAAAATCAATCTAAAAAAAAAAATATTTCATACATTTTTAGCAATTTTGCAATTATATGAAGCCTTTTTATAATTTTCTTCATTATTAAATTGTGTTTTAGCAAAGCTTAATAATTCCGATGTAGATTTTAATTACACAGTTTTTAGCTTTATTATTATCATTATCATTATTATCACATACATATAGTTTTTTTTTTTTGAGAAATATAATAACGACTACATTTTTGCCATACATGGTATAGAGTTGATAAAGTATCTTTTACGAGAGCTAAGGAATATAATGAATCAAACTTAATGATCTGATTTATTTTTAACAGCTAAATAAAAAAAAAAAAGAGTTACACCAACGTCATCCTCATTCCATGCTGGGCCCATCTCTGGAACAAGGAGACAGAACAACAACAGAAAAAAAAAATTGTAAGTTAAATCATTTCATTATATTAACTAAGCGCTCACTAAATAAGTTTTTACAAGAGAGTCGGTCGATTCCATGCCGTTTCAGTTTTTTTTTTATTTTCCTCTTCATCTTGCAAAACTTTGGTGTTCATATATTTCTCAATTTTTTTTTACGCTATATAAACAAAGATAGAATTGTAAACCCAGCACAAATTTATTATATATAATGTTAGCACTCAATAAAATTGTATTTTGTTGAATTTGAATTAAACATGAAAAATTAAAATCTTTTGAATCTTTTGGGGAGTGACATCCGAAATAACACCATCTATCATGCGTAAGTAACAGTTATAGATTATTTTTTTTAAGGGACAATCGGTAAAATACAGGGTAATCAGATTGTCATAGGTGTCGGACGTAGTGTCCACTGGGAGGGAAAAGTTTACCCTAAATGGCACAAAACCAAGCCATTGTACACCATTATTTTAATTATTTAATTACTAACTATCAGGTAGTTATATGTTTACACGCAAAAAAAAAAACCGGGATTAGAGCACCTTACCCAACTCCTTAGAGCTAGCTGGGAGAGCAGCCGCGCGTAACACGATTTTAACCCCTTTCCCGCGACCCAATCAATCTGAAACTTTGCAGGCAGGCTCGTGGCAATGACAGAAATGATCTAATAAATTTTTTTAGTGATGCCAAAACAATGGAAACTTTGAAATTTTTCTACCAGAGTTGATAAAAAATGTACAAAGGGTTAGTTTTTATTATATTATTACCACAACGACCACAAAAACAACAGGAACAATATAGAAACATCATATTTTTCATTTTTTTTTTTACTTTTTCAGAGATTTCCCTGGACCTGTTCCACCGATTTTAATGATTTTTGAAATAGAAATCTTCCCATGAATTTGTTGAATCATTCTCACTAAAAATAATCACCTTAGCTATCCTATTGAGGGCGTGATCGTGACAAGAACAACATAGAAAATTATATTTTTTTAAGACTTTTTTTTAGTTCTTTATTCAAATCTCGGGCTCTAATTGACCGATTTGGACGATTTCAAATAGCAAACTTCTCAGGATGTTAATGAATCATTTTTTATGTCAACGAGCACCCTAGCTGCCCGATTGATGCCGTCATCGTGATTTCCACAGACGGACAGACGGACAGACGGACATCGCTATATCAACTCCGGTTGTTATAAGGATCACAAATATATATATTTTGTGGGGTCCACATTTTTTTCTAATTATTACAAACGGAATGACAAACTTATATATACCCTCTGCACACTGGAGTGGAGGGTATAAAGACAACACCAAAATATTACAAAATGAAAATCAATGCATGTTATATTTCTTTTTTAGCTAAAAAATAGTTTTTTTTTTGTGATATAGTAAGGTTGGCGCTAGCTCCAGCTAGTCATAATGCCAGGTTATACGACATATGGATCCCTACATAACCTATGGCTTCGCAAGTGAGGTTAGGGAGAGCCATTTCATTTCAATCCTTAAAACTATCAAAGCGAACAGTTATGTAACATAACCAGAAAGCATATGAATTACAGTTAGTCGAGACACCGTGTTATAATAATATACACACAAAAAATACAATATCAAAAGTTATTGTTGTGTTTTACTTTAAATAAATTAATACATACAAATTTTTTTTGGTAAATTTACATTGTTTTTTTACTAACAACTAGTTAAGCATTATTTGCTTTAAATGTTGGTGAATTTTTACTCCCTTTATATTAACTCGTAGTGTCTGCTTGTCGAAAAATTTTTGATGGATTTTTAACCCCTTTGCCGTGACCCAATCGATCTGAAATTCTGCGAGCAGGCTCGTGGCGATGACAAAAATGATCTAACAAATTTTTTAGTGATGCCAAGACAATGGAAACTTTTAAACTTTTCTACCAGAGTAGATACAAAAATGTACATAGGGTTAGTTTTTATTATACAATCATCACAACGACCACAAAAATAACAAGTTAAGCTATGACAACAATAAAACATTTAGAATAACAAAAAGAACAATATAGAAACATCATATTTTTCATTTTTTTTTTTTTTTTTACTTTTTCAGAGATTTCCCTGGACCTGATTTATGAAACAGAAATCTTCCCATGCTCTTGGTCAATCATTCTCACTAAAAATGATACCCTAGCTACAAGAACAACATAGAAAATCATATTTTTTTCAAGACTTTTTTTAGTTCTTCATTCAAATCTCGGGCCCTAATCAATCGATTTAGACGATTTTAAATAGCAAACTTCTCAGAATGTTAATGAATCATTTTTTATCCCAACGAGCACACTAGCCGCCCTACTAAAGTTGTCATCGGATTTCCACAGACTGACAGACGGACATCGCTATATCAACTCCGCTTGTTATAAGGATCACAAATATATATATTTTATGAGGTTCAGAATATTTTTTCTAATTATTACTAACGGAATGACAAACTTATATGTACCCTCTGCACACTAGAGTCGAGGGTATAAACAAACGAGTAAGAGTGTTAAATTTTTTGGTACCCTCCACCTGCGTCTTATAATCAATATTACACCCAATGTTGAGTACGGCTACCACTTTAAAACTGTTGCCGATACTGAAACATTAATTCCAATACCAATTAAATTTAAAGTTAATCGTTTTTCTGCTATAATTTATTTTTATTAAAAAATAATGATCGTGTCTTCTATAGAAAGATTAATTTCTATTTGATTGCTAGAGTATAAATCCTATAAGTAAGTACTTCATAGAACACTAATGGAATTCGTTATTTAACGCAACCGGCGTTACAATACCAAAAGTTTGATCCCTCTTAGAATGTTTTGAGACCTTAGAAGGTATAAGATAATTAAAAAAAACAAAAAATTCTTGACTAAAAATTATTAATACTAGCAGATTCCAGCGCTCGAAATTCGAGTGCAATTTCTAGACAATTTTATTTTTCAGCTTAGCCAATTCACAAACCAATACTTTTTTTGATGAATGAAGATAACAAACTCATTAACAAACACATAAACAAATTTAATAAAAACACACTTAGCATATGTATAATTTTATTTATGTGTTACTAGCAATTTTAAATGCAATTTACTCAAACTAAAAGAAAAAATTTAAAAATATGTAAATCTGGTGAACAGCTAAAAAGAAATACATTTCGAATAATATACGTTTGGTTAAAACCGGGATGAAATGGTAGAACAAAACATCGGTAACAAAAAATCGCCTAGCCTATTAATATTATAAATTAAACAAATAGTTTTATCTGAATTAGCTAGTAATATGTTAATTTCGAAATTAAAACTTTTAATATTTAATTTTTAATTTAAAATTTTGAGTTTAAATTTAAAATTTTTAATTCTTAATTTTTAACTTTTAATTTGTAATTTTTAATTTTTAATATTTAATTTTAAATTTTAAATTTTTAATTTTTAGTTTTAAATTTTTAATTTTTAATTTTTAGTTTTAAATTTTTAATTTTCAAATTTTAACTTTTAATTTTTAATTTTCGGTTTTTAATTCTTACTTTATAATTTATAATTTTTAATTATTAATTTCTAATTTTTAATTTCTAATTTTCAATTCTTAATTTCTAATTTTTAATTTATAATTTATAATTTATAATTTTTAATTTTGAACTTTTAATTTTTAATTTTTAATATCTAATTTTAATTTGTAATCATTAATTTTAATTTTAACTTTAATTTCAATTTTAATTTTATTTTTATTTTTAATTTAATTTTTATTTTTAATTTAATTTTTATTTTTAATTTAATTTTTATTTTTAATTTAATTTTTGTTTTTAATTTAATTTTTAATTTAACTTTTAATTTTAATTTTATTTTTAATTTTAATTTTAATTTTAATTTTTAATATTAATTTTAATTTTAATCTTAATCTTAATCTTAATTTTAATCTTAATTTTAATTTCAATTTTAATTTTAATTTTAATTGTAATTTTAATTTTAATTTTAATATTAATTTTAATTTTAATTTTAATTTTAATTTTAACTTTAATTTTAATTTTAATTTTAATTTTAATTTTAATTTTAATTTTAATTTTAATTTTAATTTTAATTTTAATTTTAATTTTAATTTTAATTTTAATTTTAATTTTAATTTTAATTTTAATTTTAATTTTAATTTTAATTTTAATTTTAATTTTAATTTTAATTTTAATTTTAATTTTAATTTTAATTTTAATTTTAATTTTAATTTTAATTTTAATTTTAATTTTAATTTTAATTTTAATTTTAATTTTAATTTTAATTTTAATTTTAATTTTAATTTTAATTTTAATTTTAATTTTAATTTTAATTTTAATTTTGATTTTAATTTTAATTTTAATTTTAATTTTAATTTTAATTTTAATTTTAATTTTAATTTTAATTTTAATTTTAATTTTAATTTTAATTTTAATTTTAATTTTAATTTTAATTTTAATTTTAATTTTAATTTTAATTTTAATTTTAATTTTAATTTTAATTTTAATTTTAATTTTAATTTTAATTTTAATTTTAATTTTAATTTTAATTTTAATTTTAATTTTAATTTTAATTTTAATTTTAATTTTAATTTTAATTTTAATTTTAATTTTAATTTTAATTTTAATTTTAATTTTAATTTTAATTTTAATTTTAATTTTAATTTTAATTTTAATTTTAATTTTAATTTTAATTTTAATTTTAATTTTAATTTTAATTTTAATTTTAATTTTAATTTTAATTTTAATTTTAATTTTAATTTTAATTTTAATTTTAATTTTAATTTTAATTTTAATTTTAATTTTAATTTTAATTTTAATTTTAATTTTAATTTTAATTTTAATTTTAATTTTAATTTTAATTTTAATTTTAATTTTAATTTTAATTTTAATTTTAATTTTAATTTTAATTTTAATTTTAATTTTAATTTTAATTTTAATTTTAATTTTAATTTTAATTTTAATTTTAATTTTAATTTTAATTTTAATTTTAATTTTAATTTTAATTTTAATTTTAATTTTAATTTTAATTTTAATTTTAATTTTAATTTTAATTTTAATTTTAATTTTAATTTTAATTTTAATTTTAATTTTAATTTTAATTTTAATTTTAATTTTAATTTTAATTTTAATTTTAATTTTAATTTTAATTTTAATTTTAATTTTAATTTTAATTTTAATTTTAATTTTAATTTTAATTTTAATTTTAATTTTAATTTTAATTTTAATTTTAATTTTAATTTTAATTTTAATTTTAATTTTAATTTTAATTTTAATTTTAATTTTAATTTTAATTTTAATTTTAATTTTAATTTTAATTTTAATTTTAATTTTAATTTTAATTTTAATTTTAATTTTAATTTTAATTTTAATTTTAATTTTAATTTTAATTTTAATTTTAATTTTAATTTTAATTTTAATTTTAATTTTAATTTTAATTTTAATTTTAATTTTAATTTTAATTTTAATTTTAATTTTAATTTTAATTTTAATTTTAATTTTAATTTTAATTTTAATTTTAATTTTAATTTTAATTTTAATTTTAATTTTAATTTTAATTTTAATTTTAATTTTAATTTTAATTTTAATTTTAATTTTAATTTTAATTTTAATTTTAATTTTAATTTTAATTTTAATTTTAATTTTAATTTTAATTTTAATTTTAATTTTAATTTTAATTTTAATTTTAATTTTAATTTTAATTTTAATTTTAATTTTAATTTTAATTTTAATTTTAATTTTAATTTTAATTTTAATTTTAATTTTAATTTTAATTTTAATTTTAATTTTAATTTTAATTTTAATTTTAATTTTAATTTTAATTTTAATTTTAATTTTAATTTTAATTTTAATTTTAATTTTAATTTTAATTTTAATTTTAATTTTAATTTTAATTTTAATTTTAATTTTAATTTTAATTTTAATTTTAATTTTAATTTTAATTTTAATTTTAATTTTAATTTTAATTTTAATTTTAATTTTAATTTTAATTTTAATTTTAATTTTAATTTTAATTTTAATTTTAATTTTAATTTTAATTTTAATTTTAATTTTAATTTTAATTTTAATTTTAATTTTAATTTTAATTTTAATTTTAATTTTAATTTTAATTTTAATTTTAATTTTAATTTTAATTTTAATTTTAATTTTAATTTTAATTTTAATTTTAATTTTAATTTTAATTTTAATTTTAATTTTAATTTTAATTTTAATTTTAATTTTAATTTTAATTTTAATTTTAATTTTAATTTTAATTTTAATTTTAATTTTAATTTTAATTTTAATTTTAATTTTAATTTTAATTTTAATTTTAATTTTAATTTTAATTTTAATTTTAATTTTAATTTTAATTTTAATTTTAATTTTAATTTTAATTTTAATTTTAATTTTAATTTTAATTTTAATTTTAATTTTAATTTTAATTTTAATTTTAATTTTAATTTTAATTTTAATTTTAATTTTAATTTTAATTTTAATTTTAATTTTAATTTTAATTTTAATTTTAATTTTAATTTTAATTTTAATTTTAATTTTAATTTTAATTTTAATTTTAATTTTAATTTTAATTTTAATTTTAATTTTAATTTTAATTTTAATTTTAATTTTAATTTTAATTTTAATTTTAATTTTAATTTTAATTTTAATTTTAATTTTAATTTTAATTTTAATTTTAATTTTAATTTTAATTTTAATTTTAATTTTAATTTTAATTTTAATTTTAATTTTAATTTTAATTTTAATTTTAATTTTAATTTTAATTTTAATTTTAATTTTAATTTTAATTTTAATTTTAATTTTAATTTTAATTTTAATTTTAATTTTAATTTTAATTTTAATTTTAATTTTAATTTTAATTTTAATTTTAATTTTAATTTTAATTTTAATTTTAATTTTAATTTTAATTTTAATTTTAATTTTAATTTTAATTTTAATTTTAATTTTAATTTTAATTTTAATTTAATTTTAATTTTAATTTTAATTTTAATTTTAATTTTAATTTTAATTTTAATTTTAATTTTAATTTTAATTTTAATTTTAATTTTAATTTTAATTTTAATTTTAATTTTAATTTTAATTTTAATTTTAATTTTAATTTTAATTTTAATTTTAATTTTAATTTTAATTTTAATTTTAATTTTAATTTTAATTTTAATTTTAATTTTAATTTTAATTTTAATTTTAATTTTAATTTTAATTTTAATTTTAATTTTAATTTTAATTTTAATTTTAATTTTAATTTTAATTTTAATTTTAATTTTAATTTTAATTTTAATTTTAATTTTAATTTTAATTTTAATTTTAATTTTAATTTTAATTTTAATTTTAATTTTAATTTTAATTTTAATTTTAATTTTAATTTTAATTTTAATTTTAATTTTAATTTTAATTTTAATTTTAATTTTAATTTTAATTTTAATTTTAATTTTAATTTTAATTTTAATTTTAATTTTAATTTTAATTTTAATTTTAATTTTAATTTTAATTTTAATTTTAATTTTAATTTTAATTTTAATTTTAATTTTAATTTTAATTTTAATTTTAATTTTAATTTTAATTTTAATTTTAATTTTAATTTTAATTTTAATTTTAATTTTAATTTTAATTTTAATTTTAATTTTAATTTTAATTTTAATTTTAATTTTAATTTTAATTTTAATTTTAATTTTAATTTTAATTTTAATTTTAATTTTAATTTTAATTTTAATTTTAATTTTAATTTTAATTTTAATTTTAATTTTAATTTTAATTTTAATTTTAATTTTAATTTTAATTTTAATTTTAATTTTAATTTTAATTTTAATTTTAATTTTAATTTTAATTTTAATTTTAATTTTAATTTTAATTTTAATTTTAATTTTAATTTTAGTTTTAATTTTAATTTTAATTTTAATTTTAATTCTAATTTTAATTTTAATTTTAATTTTAATTTTAATTTTAATTTTAATATTAATTTTAATTTTAATTTTAATTTTAATTTTAATTTTAATTTTAATTTTAATTTTAATTTTAATTTTAATTTTAATTTTAATTTAATTTTAATTTTATTTTTTTTTAATTTTATTTTAATTTTAATTTTTAATTTTAATTTTAATTTTAATTTTAATTTTAATTTTAATTTTAATTTTAATTTTAATTTTAATTTTATTTTAATTTTAATTTTAATTTTAATTTTAATTTTAATTTTAATTTTAATTTTAATTTTAATTTTAATTTTAATTTTAATTTTAATTTTAATTTTAATTTTAATTTTAATTTTAATTTTAATTTTAATTTTAATTTTAATTTTAATTTTAATTTTAATTTTAATTTTAATTTTAATTTTAATTTTAATTTTAATTTTAATTTTAATTTTAATTTTAATTTTAATTTTAATTTTAATTTTAATTTTAATTTTAATTTTAATTTTAATTTTAATTTTAATTTTAATTTTAATTTTAATTTTAATTTTAATTTTAATTTTAATTTTAATTTTAATTTTAATTTTAATTTTAATTTTAATTTTAATTTTAATTTTAATTTTAATTTTAATTTTAATTTTAATTTTAATTTTAATTTTAATTTTAATTTTAATTTTAATTTTAATTTTAATTTTAATTTTAATTTTAATTTTAATTTTAATTTTAATTTTAATTTTAATTTTAATTTTAATTTTAATTTTAATTTTAATTTTAATTTTAATTTTAATTTTAATTTTAATTTTAATTTTAATTTTAATTTTAATTTTAATTTTAATTTTAATTTTAATTTTAATTTTAATTTTAATTTTAATTTTAATTTTAATTTTAATTTTAATTTTAATTTTAATTTTAATTTTAATTTTAATTTTAATTTTAATTTTAATTTTAATTTTAATTTTAATTTTAATTTTAATTTTAATTTTAATTTTAATTTTAATTTTAATTTTAATTTAATTTTAATTTTAATTTTAATTTTAATTTTAATTTTAATTTTATTTTAATTTTAATTTTAATTTTAATTTTAATTTTAATTTTAATTTTAATTTTAATTTTAATTTTAATTTTAATTTTAATTTTAATTTTAATTTTAATTTTAATTTTAATTTTAATTTTAATTTTAATTTTAATTTTAATTTTAATTTTAATTTTAATTTTAATTTTAATTTTAATTTTAATTTTAATTTTAATTTTAATTTTAATTTTAATTTTAATTTTAATTTTAATTTTAATTTTAATTTTAATTTTAATTTTAATTTTAATTTTAATTTTAATTTTAATTTTAATTTTAATTTTAATTTTAATTTTAATTTTAATTTTAATTTTAATTTTAATTTTAATTTTAATTTTAATTTTAATTTTAATTTTAATTTTAATTTTAATTTTAATTTTAATTTTAATTTTAATTTTAATTTTAATTTTAATTTTAATTTTAATTTTAATTTTAATTTTAATTTTAATTTTAATTTTAATTTTAATTTTAATTTTAATTTTAATTTTAATTTTAATTTTAATTTTAATTTTAATTTTAATTTTAATTTTAATTTTAATTTTAATTTTAATTTTAATTTTAATTTTAATTTTAATTTTAATTTTAATTTTAATTTAATTTTAATTTTAATTTTAATTTTAATTTTAATTTTAATTTTAATTTTAATTTTAATTTTAATTTTAATTTTAATTTTAATTTTAATTTTAATTTTAATTTTAATTTTAATTTTAATTTTAATTTTAATTTTAATTTTAATTTTAATTTTAATTTTAATTTTAATTTTAATTTTAATTTTAATTTTAATTTTAATTTTTAATTTTAATTTTAATTTTAATTTTAATTTTAATTTTAATTTTAATTTTAATTTTAATTTTAATTTTAATTTTAATTTTAATTTTAATTTTAATTTTAATTTTAATTTTAATTTTAATTTTAATTTTAATTTTAATTTTAATTTTAATTTTAATTTTAATTTTAATTTTAATTTTAATTTTAATTTTAATTTTAATTTTAATTTTAATTTTAATTTTAATTTTAATTTTAATTTTAATTTTAATTTTAATTTTAATTTTAATTTTAATTTTTGATTTTGATTTTAATTTTAATTTTAATTTTAATTTTAATTTTAATTTTAATTTTAATTTTAATTTTAATTTTAATTTTAATTTTAATTTTAATTTTAATTTTAATTTTAATTTTAATTTTAATTTTAATTTTAATTTTAATTTTAATTTTAATTTTAATTTTAATTTTAATTTTAATTTTAATTTTAATTTTAATTTTAATTTTAATTTTAATTTTAATTTTAATTTTAATTTTAATTTTAATTTTAATTTTAATTTTAATTTTAATTTTAATTTTAATTTTAATTTTAATTTTAATTTTAATTTTAATTTTAATTTTAATTTTAATTTTAATTTTAATTTTAATTTTAATTTAATTAATTTTAATTTTAATTTTAATTTTAATTTAATTTTAATTTTAATTAAAA
>CAVMKG010000297.1:0-33591 GCA_963682025.1 Cordilura impudica | reverse complement strand
AAAATTAAAAATTAAAAATTAATAATTAAAAATTAAAAATTTTAAATTAAAAATTAAAAATTCAAAATTCAAAATTAAAAATTAAATATTAAAAATTAATAATTAAAAATTAAAAATGAAAGATTAAAAATTAAAAATTAAAAATTAAAAATTAAAAATTAAAAATTAAAAATTAAAAATTAAAAATTAAAAATTAAAAATTAAAAATTAAAAATTAAAAATTAAAAATTAAAAATTAAAAATTAAAAATTAAAAATTAAAAATTAAAAATTAAAAATTAAAAATTAAAAATTAAAAATTAAAAATTAAAAATTAAAAATTAAAAATTAAAAATTAAAAATTAAAAATTAAAAATTAAAAATTAAAAATTAAAAATTAAAAATTAAAAATTAAAAATTAAAAATTAAAAATTAAAAATTAAAAATTAAAAATTAAAAATTAAAAATTAAAAATTAAAAATTAAAGATTAAAAATTAAAAATTAAAAATTAAAAATAAAAAATTAAAAATTGAAAATTAAAAAGTAAAAATTAAAAATTAAAAAGTAAAAATTAAAAATTAAAAATTAAAAATTAAAAATTAAAAATCAAAAATTAAAAATTAAAAATTAAAAATTAAAAATTAAAAATTAAAAATTAAAAATTAAAAATTAAAAATTAAAAATTAAAAATTAAAAATTAAAAATTAAAAATTAAAAATTAAAAATTAAAAATTAAAAATTAAAAATTAAAAATTAAAAATTAAAAATTAAAAATTAGAAATTAAAAATTAAAAATTAAAAATTAAAAATTAAAAATTAAAAATTAAAAATTAAAAATTAAAAATTAAAAATTAAAAATTAAAAATTAAAAATTAAAAATTAAAAATTAAAAATTAAAAATTAAAAATTAAAAATTATAAATTAAAAATTAAAAATTAAAAATTAAAAATTAAAAATTAAAAATTAAAAATTAAAAATTAAAAATTAAAAATTAAAAATTAAAAATAAAAAAATTAAAATTTAAAATTTTCAATTTAAAATATAAAATTTAAAATTAAAAATTAAAAATTAAAAATCAAAAATTAAATATTAAAAATTAAAAATTAAAAATTAAAAATTAAAAATTAAAAATTAAAAATTAAAAATTAAAAATTAAAAATTAAAAATTAAAAATTAAAAATTAAAACTAAAAATTAAAAATTAAAAATTAAAAATTAAAAATTGAAAATTAAAAATTAAAAATTAAAAATTAAAAATTAAAAATTAAAAATTAAAAATTAAAAATTAAAAATTAAAAATTAAAAATTAAAAATTAAAAATTAAAAACTAAAAATTAAAAATTAAAAATTAAAAATTAAAAATTAAAAATTAAAAATTAAAAATTAAAAATTAAAAATTAAAAATTTAAAATTAAAAATTAAAAACTAAAAAATAAAAATTAAAAATTAAAAATTAAAAATTAAAAATTAAAAATTAAAAATTAAAAATTAAAAGTTAAAAATTAAAAATAAAAATTAAAAATTAAAAATTAAAAATTAAAAATTAAAAATTAAAAATTAAAAATTAAAAATTAAAAACTAAAAATTAAAAATTAAAAATTAAAAATTAAAAATTAAAAATTAAAAATTAAAAATTAAAAATTAAAAATTAAAAATTAAAAATTAAAAATTAAAAATTAAAAATTAAAAATTAAAAATTAAAAATTAAAAATTAAAAATTAAAAATTAAAAATTAAAAATTAAAAATTAAAAATTTAAAATTTAAAAATTAAAAATTAAAAATTAAAAATTAAAAATTAAAAATTAAAAATTAAAAATTTAAAATTAAAAATTAAAAATTAAAAATTAAAAATTAAAAATTAAAAATTAAAAATTAAAAATTAAAAATTAAAAATTAAAAATTAAAAATTAAAAATTAAAAATTAAAAATTAAAAATTAAAAATTAAAAATTAAAAATTAAAAATTAAAAATTAAAAATTAAAAATTAAAAATTAAAAATTAAAAATTAAAAATTAAAAATTAAAAATTAAAAATTAAAAATTAAAAATTAAAAATTAAAAATTAAAAATTAAAAATTAAAAATTAAAAATTAAAAATTAAAATTAAAAATTAAAAATTAAAAATTAAAAATTAAAAATTAAAAATTAAAAATTAAAAATTAAAAATTAAAAATTAAAAATTAAAAATTAAAAATTAAAAATTAAAAATTAAAAATTAAAAATTAAAAATTAAAAATTAAAAATTAAAAATTAAAAATTAAAAATTAAAAATTAAAAATTAAAAATTAAAAATTAAAAATTAAAAATTAAAAATTAAAAATTAAAAATTAAAAATTAAAAATTAAAAATTAAAAATTAAAAATTAAAAATTAAAAATTAAAAATTAAAAATTAAAAATTAAAAATTAAAAATTAAAAATTAAAAATTAAAAATTAAAAATTAAAATTAAAAATTAAAATAAGAAATTATATTAAAATTAAAAATTAAAAATTAAAAATTAAAAATTAAAAATTAAAAATTAAAAATTAAAAATTAAAAATTAAAAATTAAAAATTAAAAATTAAAAATTAAAAATTAAAAATTAAAAATTAAAAAATTAAAAAATTAAAAATTAAAAATTAAAAATTAAAAATTAAAAATTAAAAATTAAAAATTAAAAATTAAAAATTAAAAATTAAAAATTAAAAATTAAAAATTAAAAATTAAAAATTAAAAATTAAAAATTAAAAATTAAAAATTAAAAATTAAAAATTAAAAATTAAAAATTAAAAATTAAAAATTAAAAATTAAAAATTAAAAATTAAAAATTAAAAATTAAAAATTAAAAATTAAAAATTAAAAATTAAAAATTAAAAATTAAAAATTAAAAATTAAAAATTAAAAATTGAAAATTAAAAATTAAAAATTAAAAATTAAAAATTAAAAATTAAAAATTAAAAATTAAAAATTAAAAATTAAAAATTAAAAATTAAAAATTAAAAAATTAAAAATTAAAAATTAAAAATTAAAAATTAAAAATTTAAAAATTAAAAATTAAAAATTAAAAATTGAAAACTAAAAATTAAAAATAAAGAATTAAAAATTAAAAATTAAAAATTAAAAATTAAAAATTAAAAATTAAAAATTAAAAATTAAAAATTAAAAATTAAAAATTAAAAATTAAAAATTAAAAATTAAAAATTAAAAATTAATAATTAAAAATTAAAAATTTTAAATTAAAAATTAAAAATTAAAAATTAAAAATTAAAAATTCAAAATTAAAAATTAAATATTAAAAATTAATAATTAAAAATTAAAAATGAAAGATTAAAAATTAAAAATTAAAAATTAAAAATTAAAAATTAAAAATTAAAAATTAAAAATTAAAAATTAAATATTTAAAATTAAAAATTTAAAACTAAAAATAAAAAAAAAATTAAAACTAAAAATTGAAAATTAAACATTAAAAATTAAAAATTGAAAATTAAAAATTAAAAATTAAAAATTAAAAATTAAAAATTAAAAATTAAAAATTAAAAATTAAAAATTAAAAATTAAAAATTAAAAATTAAAAATTAAAAACTAAAAATTAAAAATTAAAAATTAAAAATTAAAAATTAAAAATTAAAAATTAAAAATTAAAAATTAAAAATTAAAAATTAAAAATTAAAAATTAAAAATTAAAAATTAAAAATTAAAAATTAAAAATTAAAAATTAAAAATTAAAAATTAAAAATTAAAAATTAAAAATTAAAAATTAAAAATTAAAAATTAAAAATTAAAAATTAAAAATTAAAAATTGAAAATTCAAAATTAAATATTAAAAATTAATAATTAAAAATTAAAAATTAAAAATGAAAGATTAAAAATTAAAAATTAAAAATTAAAAATTAAAAATTAAAAATTTAAAACTAAAAATAAAACAAGTAAGAGTGTTAAATTCGGCTGTGCCGAATCTTTGATACCCTCCACCTCGGTTTGAGTCTTGATAATAAATGTAAATGAAAAAGTAAACAATTTGTTAAACTTAATACCAAATTATTTCAGCAAATTCTTTGGGTTGGTTTTCTTCTTTTCTATTATATCGGATTTATTTCGGTGTTTGCTTTTTGGTCATCGTGGTTGCTGATCGGCATGCATTTTGGTTATATACCTATATGCATGCGTTTCCGGTTATATGACATAACTTCTCGTTTAATTTAGTTTTTGCTAATTAAATAGCTCGCCCTAACCTCCATTGCAAAGGTAATGGTTGTGTAGAGTGGCTATATGCATTAAATCGTGCTAATTGGAGATGGCTGTATAGTTTCTTTTAACTGGCCAAATATTTCTTCATTGTGGCCATATAGGTCGGATGGAGTAACAAAATAATAACCAAAAAAAAAAGCTCTCTCAACTTTTTTTTAAAATATTGCCATATTTTGAAAACATAGAGAATAAATTTATAATAATAAATAATCAAATTAGGGATGAAAAACGCAAAAAACGAAAAGTCCCAAACATTTTAAATAAAATAATTTAATGTTATCTTTATTTTCTGAAAAACTTCAAATTTTCATCCAAAAAAAATTGTGAAAATTTATATATAAAAAATAACATTCTCGTAAAATTACGTTTACTTATGTAACAATTTTTATGTTAGCAATTCTTAAATATCATTTGAGGTTTTCTTAAATTCATTGAATTTAAATTAATATCGACAAATCTGTTTTTCTATTTATTTAAATTGTAAAGGAGTGGCATCTCTGTCAAAATAAGCGAAAAACACAAAGAATAGAAAAAAACAAATTACTTCGTGTTTGACAGGATGATTTTATGTTTATGTTTAATATCTTTATTTTTTTTACTTATATTTCTGTTTATTTATTTGAAAATGAAATAATGAATTGAATATGCTATTTAATTTTTTTATTTATATAAAAAAGTTTTTTAATTAAAGCAAAATATTTTCACTATTTCATGATTTTTATTTATGTATGACGACATTTCAACCTAAAAATTTAAGTTTTTATCGATTGGATAAACAACACAAAAATGGTTGTCGTTTAGATAACAACAACAGCTGACTTTAACAATAGCGAATATCGTTTCAAAATTTTACTGATAATTTTGCAATTTTCTTTTTTTTTACAATTCGACTATCGTTAAAAGAAGTTACTGAATCGCGGTACTGAAAAGTTATTAATATCTCCTGAATGGCAATATTTTTTTTAAATGTAAACATTTTTAAATGTAAAGATATTTCTAAATTTAAAATTATTATTTCCGACGTTTTGATATGATTTTCTGAAACTCAATTAATATTTTCTAATTTATAATTGGAAATTTTATTTTCAGTTTTTATTATAATTGATATTTTCTTAAATTTGAATGGAAAATTTAAAAAGTGAAATTTTGTATTTATGTGAATAATAATGCTTTATTAATTATAAACAATTTTTAAAAATTAGATGTAATCGCAATCAGATATTTTATAGGTAAAGCAGAATAATAATTCTATATAACTATGTAGAACTGTTTTGTAAGCAAAAAACTCATTGACGAACTCGGTAACTCTATTTTGTAAAGACAACAAAAAGTTAACCCCCCAATCTCACATCACACTGAAATTGTAAAATCGTTGTGTACGTATTATCAACGAAAAATTGTTCGAATTAGTCGAATCCATCGCCATTAAATTTTATGCTCAAACATCTGACTGCAATCTCATTTTTAAAATGTTGTCGAAGTGTAAACTTGAAAAAATTTGTATACTTCTCTCTCTTATTTTATTTTAAGTAGAGTTACCAAGTTTATTATACAGGCACATGTTTGAGGGAAAATGTTTACATTTATTATTATTAGTATTATTTTAATAATAGTTAATAATATTTATGCTCTATAATTAACAAACTTGCGTTTTTGTATGCGCATTTCAAAAAATAAATCATTATAATAGATTTAACAAGTTAAAACTTTAATTACAATTTTACAGAATCCAGTAAATTTGCATTAAATTTATAACAGGGTAACATTAATCATCGTTAGTGTCTGCCACTATTCGCACGAAAAATTTGGTACCATTAGTGTGACCACTTCGGAAAATGTGTGTGTATTAGTAAAAAAAATGTGAGTGTATTGAGTTTTTCGAACTTGCAGTGTGATGTGAGATTGGTGGGTAATATGCCAAACTTATGTTCATATTTGTAAAAGAATAATGAAAAAACGTATGAAATAAAAGACCAACCCGTGTATACTCTTAACATTGTTCTGTATGATATCTAGTTGAAAATATTAACATTTATGTTAAAATAGAAATAACTATTGCAAAGCTAATTAGAACAAACAAAAATTATGGCGGCATCTACTGTGGCATAGTCACGCTGAGCAAAATGAAGTGACACTCTGTTATACAAAAGAAATGTATTTTCCCCACAACAAAATACTGCAGAATTTTATGTAAATAAAATAACCGATTTATTTCTAACATGCAGTTACTATGAATATACATACATACATATATATAATATATGTACATTATTTGTATTATTTAATATGTGTATGTATGTATATTTAAATATTACACACAAAAAATACAACATCAAACGTTATTTTTGTGTTTTTCTCTTTAAATAAATTAATACATAAATTTTTTTGCTAAATTTACATTTGGGCAATTCACAACAGGTGTTGTATATTGTATGTTGTATTGAAATACACAATACAATCATTTGTTGTGAACACTCAGTTGTATTTTCATATTGTAAAACGCTTTCTTTAGTAATTTTCGATCCAACGAGGAAAGATCGCTTCGTCACTTCTGCTATTTTGTATAAGAGAAAACACTTGTCAGTGTTTGCTTTTTGGTCGTGAGATATACCCTGGAGTTTTAGTTACGTACCTCTTGCATTTTAATTTATAATGAAAAAAAAAAATGTTAAATGTTTTGGTTGGTACTGAAAGAGAAAATACATACTAAAAATATAAACATTAATTTTTATATAAATAAACTTATCGATGTATTTGCGTTATTTGCATTATTTGCCATATTTTATTTTATAATTATTTATGCTGATAATATTCTATGTATTTGTTTTTTCTTTTTCATAAAAACTGGCATTCACTTGGAACTGATATGTTATGATACAATATACAACATTTACTAAACATAGCAAATGAAGTTGGATCGTGTATCAGATTTTTCAGTGAAAATTACCAACAACAATTTTACACTATTGTAAAGTGATACACGATACAAGAGATACAACGATACATTACCCATTGTGAATTGCCCAATTGTTTTTTTTATTAACAACTAGGTATTTTAGCATTATTTGCTTTAGATGTTGGTGAATTTTTACTCCCTTTATATTAACTCGTAGTGTCTGCTTGTCGAAAAAATTTTGGATCGATTTTAACCACTTTCCCGTGACCCAATCGATCTGAAATTTTGCAGGCAGGCTTGTGGCAATGACAGGAATGATGCCAAAACAATGGAAACTTTTAAATTTTTCTACCAGAGTTGATAAAAAAATGTACAAAGGGTTTGTTTTTCTTATATTATTACCATAACGACCACAAAAACAACAAGTCCAGCTATGAAAACAATGCAACATTTAGAATAACAACAAGAACAATATAGAAATATCATGTTTTTCATTTTTTTTTTATTTTTCAGAGATTTCCCTGGACCTGTTCCACCGATTTTAATGATTTTTGAAGTAGAAATCTTTCCATGAATTTGGTGAATCATTCTCACTAAAAATGATCACTGTAGCTGCACTATTGAGGGCGTGATCGTGACAAGAACAACATAGAAAATTATTTTTTTTTCAAGACTTTTTTAGTTCTTCATTCAAATCTCGGGCCCTAATCGACCGATTTGGACGATTTTAAATAGCAAACTTCTCAGGATGTTAGTGAATCATTTTTATGTCAACGAGTACCCTAGCTGCCGGATTGATGCCGTCATCGTGATTTCCACAGACGGACAGACGGACAGACGGACATCGCTATATCAACTCCGGTTGTTATAAGGATCACAAATATATAAATTTTATGGGGTCCAAAATTTTTTTTCTAATTATTACAAACGGAATGACAAACTTATATATACCCTCTGCACACTGGAGTGGAGGGTATAACAACTCTACAACAGCAACAATGACAGTCATATGTTTTTCAAATAGGAAAACACTGTTTATGTGTTAGTTTCGGTCATTCCCCAGTATGCATTGAAATATTATTTCTCCAATGTTGGAGAAAAGTTAAGTTCTTAAATTGATGTCAAATGTAATTCTCAACTTGGGTTGAACAATTTTTCTCCTTGTTTGCTTTCAACTTGACATCAAGTTGAGATTTAACATTTTTTCCAATCTTTGAGAAACATTTTTACTCTCAATTGGATATCCAACACTTTTCTCCACTTGAGACCAAACATTTTTTCAACTTGAATACGATTTGTGTTAAGTCTGAGATATTATTTAAATATGTCATAAATAATAAATTAAATTAAAAAATGCCAAAAAAGTACAAATAAATCATTGATATATTTTTAATTATTTTTGCTTTTTGTCGAATTTTTCAAAAAATGTACAACTAATTAATTCATTTATTTTTAATTCTAGATTTTAAAAAATGTACATAATATGTACATTTAATGTTATATATGTACATAGTAATGTTAAATATATAATGAAATTAAATTGAAACATTAAAAAAGTACATTGTTTTCATTTCTAAAATTAGTATAATATTTTTTAATATGGCAATTCCGTACCTTCCATTTGATACCGATTGGAAATATTTCTTTGCTATCAAGTTGAGAATCACAAATTTCTCAATTTGATAACTATGAAAATCGCCATATAAAAAATGTGCCTTTTAAGTTGAGAAGACTATATTCGAACTATTGAGGGCATTTGAGAATTAACGTTGGAGATTTGAGAAATGTATTTGATCTCAAATGCACCTCAAGTTGATAGCAAACAAAAATGTTTATTGGGACATTTATTGTAGGGTCGTTTGCACACACACAAAAAATAGAAAATAAATTGTCAATAAGCAAAGCAAGTGGCTTCGAAATTCGATGATGCCAGTTAATCATTTTTTGTTCACGTGGAATTTATAATTGGAGGAATTTTTTTTCTCGAGAAATGTATTTTCCGTGAGAAAGAAATTCCTTGAGAATATTCATAATTGGGATGAATAACTTTTAATTGGAACTTTTTAGTCGGAATAAATCATAATTCTAGTTAGATATTGGTTAATATTTAATTAGAAAAAATATTGTGGTGGCATCTACGCAATTATTGAGGCAGTCACGGAAAAATTAAATGCAAGTCTGTTTTTTTTAATATAACAAAAATGGATTTTCCCTTTAACAAAATATGGCAGAATTCTTTATAAATGAAATGCAAAATGGAAAATCAATTTTGTGCTAATTCTTAACAAAATTAATAAAATATATATATGTATTATTATATTTATTAATATTTGTAATTTTATTTGACACAATTTCACACACAGTTTTACAGATCAACTGTTTTAATTAGAAAAAATATTGTGGTGGCATCTACGCAATTATTGAGGCAGTCACGGAAAAATTAAATGCAAGTCTGTTTTTTTTAATATAACAAAAATGGATTTTCCCTTTAACAAAATATGGCAGAATTCTTTATAAATGAAATGCAAAATGGAAAATCAATTTTTTGCTAATTCTTAACAAAATTAATAATATATATATATATATATGTATTATTATATTTATTAATATTTGTAATTTTATTTGACACAATTTCACACACAGTTTTACAGATCAACTGTTTTCAACTGATTTAGAAGTTTTCTGTTTTTGAAACAGTAGTGCCAATTTGTAACATTTTGTGATGTAATGAAAATCGCAGAATAATAAGTTAATACACAATAAAAAATATTAAATTTTTAAGTTTTATATACATATTGCAATAAAAAAAACTTTGGTAAATTTACATTAAAGATGGTCAGAAATGAATGAGAAAAAATATATAGACATTTTAGAAAAGCACATTTAATGTTAAACTTTATGCACAAAATATATGGGTTTTTGTTGTTTCGAATTTAACTGTGGCTCTAAGTGAAAAGTTTTAGACCGATCGTATATTACATCTTGAGGATCCTCACCTAATATTTTCAAATATTTTAAATTCTTTTTAACTCATTTAACCTCATTACGAATATAGTAAAACAGTAAATATGGAAAATCCACGCACCTCAAAAAATTGTTTTCTATGAAATAAATTAAAGACATTTCATATTATACAATTTGCTTTCAAAAATGTATCAATTATTGCAAATTTGAAATTTGACATATAGTATTTGTACATATATTTGTATAGATTTCGCAGTATGAAAAGAACTATTATTTCTTTATTTAGAATATATGTAAGTATTGCTCGCAAAAAAATGCAACATCATGAATGAAACACATAGACGACTGCTGGCAGCAGCATTTGTAGTCGTATAGTCAGCTACTTGATTTTTCTGAATACGACAGCAACATATAATACAAATGCATTTTTATTTAAATATACAATTACTTTTACTTATTTAAAATGCATTAGTACAACGTAAAAATAAATAAAATAGTTTAACGCCTTTTGATTATTAATGGAATTATAGCCTTTCATTTTGCGATTTTTTTTTTAAACAAAATAAAATATTTCATAGCACTAACTTCTTTTACATATTTTGTTATATTGTCAACACTATTTTTGTTTTGTAGCCAACAAAACACACTTGCAGTTTTTTTTTCTATTTGAAGAACATATGACTGCCATTGTTGATGTTGTAGAGTTATTTTTTTTTTTTTTGATTTTGTTTCGTTAACTCTTTTGTATTAAAGCACCTCCAATATATGTATCCATTTTAGTTTGCAAATTCAGTATATTTATAATTTATTACTTACAGCAAAAAATAATAGAAACAATTTTATCAGTTATGCTTACGAAACTATATAAATAGACTTGAAGTTGGCTGCAAAAGCAGTAGCCTGTGTAAAGAACAAGTTAGCGACATGTAACTGTTACGTAACGTGTCAGCCTTTTTTTCACATGAAAAGTATTGGGACGTTCCGGTTACGTTCGGTAACTGTTTTAAATGATTTTCATGTAAAAAAAAACAACTGACTCGTTACGGTTACGGTTAGAAAACATTGACCTTTTATATGTATTATAATGCTATGAATGCATTTATCTTTATTTTATTTTATTTATATATTCTTTTTTTTTTGTATTGTATATTATTTTTTTTTATTATTATTACTATTTCATTTAATTATTTTTTTCTTTAAATAAATTAATACATAAAAATTTATTTTTTAAATTATTGGTGAACTTTTACTCCCTTTATTTACTGCCTTTATATTAACTGGTAGTGTCTGCTTGTCGACAAAATTTTGGATCGATTTTTAGCCCCTTTCCCGTGAGCCAATCGATCTGAAATTTTGCATGCAGGCTCGTGGCAATGACAGAAATGATCTAACAAATTTTTTTAGTGACGCCAAAACAATGGAAACTTTTAAAATTTTCTACCAGAGTTCACAAAAAAATGTACAAAGGGTTCGTTTTTATTATATTATTATCACAACGACCACAAAAACAATAAGTCCAGCTATGACAACAATGGAACATTTAGAATAACAACAGGAACAATATGGAAACATCATGTTTTTCATTTTTTTTTTTAATTTTTCATAGATTTACCTGGACCTGTTCCACCGATTTTAATGATTTTTGAAGTAGAAATCTTCCCATGAATTTGGTGAATCATTCTCACTAAAAATTATCACCCTAGCTATCCTATTGAGGGCGTGATCGTGACAAGAACAACATAGAAAATTATATTTTTTCAAGACTTTTTTTAGTTCTTCATTCAAATCTCGGGCCCTAATTGACCGATTTGGACGATTTTAAATAGCAAACTTTTCAGGATGTTAATGAATAATTTTTTATGCCAACGAGCACCCTAGCTGCCCGATTGATGCCGTCATCGTGATTTCCGCAGACGGACAGACGGACAGACGGACAGACGGACAGACGGACATCGCTATATCAACTCCGGTTGTTATAAGGATCACAAATATATATATTTTATGGGGTCCAAATTTTTTTTTCTAATTATTACAAACGGAATGACAAACTTATATATACCCTCTGCACACTGGAGTGGAGGGTATAAAAAAAATTAAAAAGTAAAAAGTAGAAATTAAAAATTAAAAATTAAAAATTCAAAATAAAAAATTAAAAATTAAAAATTAAAAATTAAAAATTAAAAATTAAAAATTAAAAATTAAAAATTAAAAATTAAAAATAAAAAATTAAAAATTAAAAATAAAAAATTAAAAATTAAAAATTAAAAATAAAAAATTAAAAATTAAAAATAAAAAATTAAAAATTAAAAATTAAAAATAAAAAAAATTAAAAGTTAAAATTTTCAATTTAAAATATAAAATTTAAAATTTTAAATTTAAAATTAAAAATTTTAAATTAAAATTTAAAAATTTTAAATTTAAAATTTTAAATTAAAAATTAAAAATTAAAAATTAAAAATTAAAAATTAAAAATTAAAAATTAAAAATTAAAAATTAAAAATTAAAAATTAAAAATTTAAAATTTAAAATTAAAAATTAAAAATTAAAAATTAAAAATTAAAAATTAAAAATTAAAAATTAAAAATTAAAAATTAAAAATTAAAAATTAAAAATTAAAAATTAAAAATTAAAAATTAAAAATTAAAAATTAAAAATTAAAAATTTAAAATTAAAAATTAAAAATTAAAAATAAAAAATTAAAAATTAAAAATTAAAAATTAAAAATTAAAAATTAAAAATTAAAAATTAAAAATTAAAAATTAAAAATTAAAAATTAAAAATTAAAAATTAAAAATTAAAAATTAAAAATTAAAAATTAAAAATTAAAAATTAAAAATTAAAAATTAAAAATTAAAAATTAAAAATTAAAAAATAAAAATTAAAAATTAAAAATTAAAAATTAAAAATTAAAAATTAAAAATTAAAAATTAAAAATTAAAAATTAAAAATTAAAAATTAAAAATTAAAAATTAAAAATTAAAAATTTAAAAATTAAAAATTTAAAATTAAAAATTAAAAATTAAAAATTAAAAATTAAAAATTAAAAATTAAAAATTAAAAATTAAAAATTAAAAATTAAGAATTAAAAATTAAAAATTAAAAATTAAAAATTAAAAATTAAAAATTAAAAAATTAAAAATTAAAAATTAAAAATTAAAAATTAAAAATTAAAAATTAAAAATTAAAAATTAAAAATTAAAAATTAAAAATTAAAAATTAAAAATTAAAAATTAAAAATTAAAAATTAAAAATTAAAAATTAAAAATTAAAAATTAAAAATTAAAAATTAAAAATTAAAAATTAAAAATTAAAAATTAAAAATTAAAAATTAAAAATTAAAAATTAAAAATTAAAAATTAAAAATTAAAAATTAAATATTAAAAATTAATAATTAAAAATTAAAAATGAAAGATTAAAAATTAAAAATTAAAAATTAAAAATTAAAAATTAAAAATTAAAAATTAAAAATTAAAAATTAAAAATTAAAAATTAAAAATTAAAAATTAAAAATTAAAAATTAAAAATTAAAAATTAAAAATTAAAAATTAAAAATTAAAAATTAAAAATTAAAACTCAAAAATTAAAAATTAAAAATTAAAAATTTAAAACTAAAAATAAAAAAAAAAATTAAAATTAAAAATTAAAAATTAAAATGGAATATTAAAAATTAAAAATTAAAAATAAAAAATTAAAAATTAAAAATTAAAAATTAAAAATAAAAAATTAAAAATTAAAAATTAAAAATTAAAAATTAAAAATTAAAAATTAAAAACTAAAAATTAAAAATTAAAAATTAAAAATTAAAAATTAAAAATTAAAAATTAAAAATTAAAAATTAAAAATTAAAAATTAAAAATTAAAAATTAAAAATTAAAAATTAAAAATTAAAAATTAAAAATTAAAAATTAAAAATTAAAAATTAAAAATTAAAAATTAAAAATTAAAAATTAAAAATTAAAAATTAAAAATTAAAAATTAAAAATTAAAAATTAAAAATTAAAAATTAAAAATTAAAAATTAAAAATTAAAAATTAAAAATTAAAAATTAAAAATTAAAAATTAAAAATTAAAAATTAAAAATTAAAAATTAAAAATTAAAAATTAAAAATTAAAAATTAAAAATTAAAAATTAAAAATTAAAAATTAAAAATTAAAAATTAAAATTAAAATTAAAAATTAAAAATTAAAAATTAAAAATTAAAAATTAAAAAATTAAAAATTAAAAATTAAAAATTAAAAATTAAAAATTAAAAATTAAAAATTAAAAATTAAAAATTAAAAATTAAAAATTAAAAATTAAAAATTAAAAATTAAAAATTAAAAATTAAAATTTAAAAATTAAAAATTAAAAATTAAAAATTAAAAATTAAAAATTAAAAATTAAAAATTAAAAATTAAAAATTAAAAATTAAAAATTAAAAATTAAAAATTAAAAATTAAAAATTAAAAATTAAAAATTAAAAATTAAAAATTAAAAATTAAAAATTAAAAATTAAAAATTAAAAATTAAAAATTAAAAATTAAAAATTAAAAAATTAAAAATTAAAAATTAAAAATTAAAAATTAAAAATTAAAAATTAAAAATTAAAAATTAAAAATTAAAAATTAAAAATTAAAAATTAAAAATTAAAAATTAAAAATTAAAAATTAAAAATTAAAAATTAAAAATTAAAAATTAAAAATTAAAAATTAAAAATTAAAAATTAAAAATTAAAAATTAAATAAAAATTAAAAATTAAAAATTTGAAACTAAAAATAAAAAATTAAAATTAAAAATTAAAAATTAAAAATTAAAAATTAAAAATTAAAAATTAAAAATTAAAAATTAAAAATTAAAAATTAAAAATTAAAAATTAAAAATTAAAAATTAAAAATTAAAAATTAAAAATTAAAAATTAAAAATTAAAAATTAAAAATTAAAAATTAAAAATTAAAAATTAAAAATTAAAAATTAAAAATTAAAAATTAAAAATTAAAAATTAAAAATTAAAAATTAAAAATTAAGAATTAAAAATTGAAAATTAAAAATTAAAAATTAAAAATTAAAAATTAAAAATTAAAAATAAAAAATTAAAAATTAAAAATTAAAAATTAAAAATTAAAAATTAAAAATTAAAAATTAAAAATTAGAAATTAAAAATTAAAAATTAAAAATTAAAAATTAAAAATTAAAAATTAAAAATTAAAAATTAATAATTAAAAATTAAAAATTAAAAATTAAAAATTAAAAATTAAAAATTAAAAATTAAAAACTAAAAATTAAAAATTAAAAATTAAAAATTAAAAATTAAAAATTAAAAATTGAAAATTCAAAATTAAAAATTAAATATTAAAAATTAATAATTAAAAATTAAAAATTAAAAATGAAAGATTAAAAATTAATAATTAAAAATTAAAAATTAAAAATTTAAAACTAAAAATAAAAAAAAAATTAAAATTATAAATTAAAAATTAAAAATTAAAAATTGAAAATTAAAAATTAAAAATTAAAAATTAAAAATTAAAAATTAAAAATTAAAAATTAAAAATTAAAAATTAAAAATTAAAAATTAAAAATTAAAAATTAAAAATTAAAAATTAAAAATTAAAAATTAAAAATTAAAAATTAAAAATTAAAAATTAAAAATTAAAAATTAAAAATTAAAAATTAAAAATTAAAAATTAAAAATTTAAAATTAAAAATTAAAAATTAAAAATTAAAAATTAAATTTAAAAATTAAAAATTAAAAATTAAAAATTAAAAATTAAAAATTAAAAATTAAAAATTAAAAATTAAAAATTAAAAATTAAAAATTAAAAATTAAAAATTAAAAATTAAAAATTAAAAATTAAAAATTAAAAATTAAAAATTAAAAATTAAAAATTAAAAATTAAAAATTAAAAATTAAAAATTAAAAATTAAAAATTAAAAATTATAAATTAAAAATTAAAAATAAAAAATAAAAAATTAAAAATTAAAAATTAAAAAGTAAAAATTAAAAATTAAAAAGTAGAAATTAAAAATTAAAAATTAAAAATTAAAAATTAAAAATTAAAAATAAAAAATTAAAAATTAAAAATTAAAAATTAAAAATTAAAAATTAAAAATTAAAAATTAAAAATTAAAAATAAAAAATTAAAAATTAAAGATTAAAAATAAAAAATAAAAAATTAAAAATTAAAAATTAAAAATTAAAAATTAAAAATTTAAAATTAAAAATTAAAAATTAAAAATTAAAAATTAAAAATTAAAAATTAAAAATTAAAAATTAAAAATTAAAAATTAAAAATTAAAAATTAAAAATTAAAAATTAAAAATTAAAAATTAAAAATTAAAAATTAAAAATTAAAAATTAAAAATTAAAAATTAAAAATTAAAAATTAAAAATTAAAAATTAAAAATTAAAAATTAAAAATTAAAAATTAAAAATTAAAAATTAAAAATTAAAAATTAAAAATTAAAAATTAAAAATTAAAAATTAAAAATTAAAAATTAAAAATTAAAAATTAAAAATTAAAAATTAAAATTTAAAAATTAAAAATTAAAAATTAAAAATTAAAAATTAAAAATTAAAAATTAAAAATTAAAATTAAAAATTAAAAATTAAAAATTAAAAATTAAAAATTAAAAATTAAAATTAAAAATTAAAAATTAAAAATTAAAAATTAAAAATTAAAAATTAAAAATTAAAAATTAAAAATTAAAAATTAAAAATTAAAAATTAAAAATTAAAAATTTAAAACTAAAAATAAAAAATTAAAATTAAAAATTAAAAATTAAAAATTAAAAATTAAAAATTAAAAATTAAAAAATAAAAATTAAAAAATAAAAATTAAAAATTAAAAATTAAAAATTAAAAATTAAAAATTAAAAATTAAAAATTAAAAATTAAAAATTAAAAATTAAAAATTAAAAATTAAAAATTAAAAATTAAAAATTAAAAATTAAAAATTAAAGATTAAAAATTAAAAATTAAAAATTAAAATTTAAAAATTAAAAATTAAAAATTAAAAATTAAAAATTAAAAATTAAAAATTAAAAATTAAAAATTAAAAATTAAAAATTAAAAATTAAAAATTACAAATTAAAAATTAAAAATTAAAAATTAAAAATTAAAATTAAAAATTAAAAATTAAAAATTAAAAATTAAAAATTAAAAATTAAAAATTAAAAATTAAAAATTAAAAATTAAAAATTAAAAATTAAAAATTAAAAATTAAAAATTAAAAATTAAAAATTAAAAATTTAAAATTAAAAATTAAAAATTAAAAATTAAAAATTAAAAATTAAAAATTAAAAGTTAAAAATTAAAAATTAAAAATTAAAAATTAAAAATTAAAAATTAAAAATTAAAAATTAAAAATTAAAACTTAAAAAATTAAAAAATTAAAAATTAAAAATTAAAAATTAAAAATTAAAAATTAAAAATTAAAAATTAAAAATTAAAAATTAAAAATAAAAAATTAAAAATTAAAAATTAAAAATTAAAAATTAAAAATTAAAAATTAAAAATTAAAAATTAAAAATTAAAAATTAAAAATTAAAAATTAAAAATTAAAAATTAAAAATTAAAAATTAAAAATTAAAAATTAAAAATTAAAAATTAAAAATTAAAAATTAAAAATTAAAAATTAAAAATTAAAAATTAAAAATTAAAAATTAAAAATTAAAAATTAAAAATTAAAAATTAAAAATTAAAAATTAAAAATTAAAAATTGAAAATTAAAAATTAAAAATTAAGAATTAAAAATTAAAAATTAAAAATTAAAAATTAAAAATTAAAAATTAAAAATTAAAAATTAAAAATTAAAAATTAAAAATTAAAAATTAAAAATTAAAAATTAAAAATTAAAAATTAAAAATTAAAAATTAAAAATTAAAAATTAAAAATTAAAAATTAAAAATTAAAAATTAAAAATTAAAAATTAAAAATTAAAAATTAAAAATTAATAATTAAAAATTAAAAATTTTAAATTAAAAATTAAAAATTAAAAATTAAAAATTAAAAATTAAAAATTAAATATTAAAAGTTAATAATTAAAAATTAAAAATGAAAGATTAAAAATTAAAAATTAAAAATTAAAAATTAAAAATTAAAAATTAAAAATTAAATATTTAAAATTAAAAATTTAAAACTAAAAATAAAAAAAAATTAAAACTAAAAATTGAAAATTAAACATTAAAAATTAAAAATTGAAAATTAAAATTTAAAAATTAAAAATTAAAAATTAAAAATTAAAAATTAAAAATTAAAAATTAAAAATTAAAAATTAAAAATTAAAAATTAAAAATTAAAAATTAAAAATTAAAAATTAAAAATTAAAAATTAAAAATTAAAAATTAAAAATTAAAAATTAAAAATTAAAAATTAAAAATTAAAAATTAAAAATTAAAAATTAAAAATTAAAAATTAAAAATTAAAAATTAAAAATTAAAAATTAAAAATTATAAATTAAAAATTAAAAATTAAAAATTAAAAATTAAAAATTAAAAATTAAAAATTAAAAATTAAAAATTAAAAATTAAAAATTAAAAATTAAAAATAAAAAATTAAAAATTGAAAATTAAAAAGTAAAAATTAAAAATTAAAAAGTAAAAATTAAAAATTAAAAATTAAAAATTAAAAATTAAAAATCAAAAATTAAAAATTAAAAATTAAAAATTAAAAATTAAAAATTAAAAATTAAAAATTAAAAATTAAAAATTAAAAATTAAAAATTAAAAATTAAAAATTAAAAATTAAAAATTAAAAATTAAAAATTAGAAATTAAAAATTAAAAATTAAAAATTAAAAAATTAAATTAAAAATTTAAAATTAAAAATTAAAAATTAAAAAATTAAAAATTAAAAATTAAAAATAAAAAAATTAAAATTTAAAATTTTCAATTTAAAATATAAAATTTAAAATTAAAAATTAAAAATTAAAAATTAAAAATTAAAAATTAAAAATTAAATATTTAAAATTAAAAATTAAAAATTAAAAATTAAAAATTAAAAATTAAAAATTAAAATTAAAAATTAAAAATTAAAAATTAAAAATTAAAAATTAAAAATTAAAAATTAAAAATTAAAAATTAAAAATTAAAACTAAAAATTAAAAATTAAAAATTAAAAATTAAAAATTGAAAATTAAAAATTAAAAATTAAAAATTAAAAATTAAAAATTAAAAATTAAAAATTAAAAATTAAAAATTAAAAATTAAAAATTAAAAATTAAAAATTAAAAATTAAAAATTAAAAATTAAAAATTAAAAATTAAAAATTAAAAATTAAAAATTAAAAATTAAAAATTAAAAATTAAAAATTAAAAATTAAAAATTTAAAATTAAAATTAAAAATTAAAAATTAAAAACTAAAAAATAAAAATTAAAAATTAAAAATTAAAAATTAAAAATTAAAAATTAAAAATTAAAAATTAAAAATTAAAAATTAAAAATTAAAAATTAAAAATTAAAAATTAAAAATTAAAAATTAAAAATTAAAAATTAAAAATTAAAAATTAAAAAATTAAAAATTAAAAATTAAAAATTAAAAATTAAAAATTAAAAATTAAAAATTAAAAATTAAAAATTAAAAATTAAAAATTAAAAATTAAAAATTAAAAATTAAAAATTAAAAATTAAAAATTAAAAATTAAAAATTAAAAATTAAAAATTAAAAATTAAAAATTAAAAATTAAAAAATTAAAAATTAAAAATTAAAAATTAAAAATTAAAAATTAAAAATTAAACTAAAAATTAAAAATTAAAAATTAAAAATTAAAAATTAAAAATTAAAAATTAAAAATTAAAAATTAAAAATTAAAAATTAAAAATTAAAAATTAAAAATTAAAAATTAAAAATTAAAAATTAAAAATTAAAAATTAAAAATTAAAATTAAAAATTAAAAAATTAAAAATTAAAAATTAAAAATTAAAAATTAAAAATTAAAAATTAAAAATTAAAAATTAAAAATTAAAAATTAAAAATTAAAAATTAAAAATTAAAAATTAAAAATTAAAAATTAAAAATTAAAAATTAAAAATTAAAAATTAAAAATTAAAAATTAAAAATTAAAAATTAAAAATTAAAAATTAAAAATTAAAAATTAAAAATTAAAAATTAAAAATTAAAAATTAAAAATTAAAAATTAAAAATTAAAAATTAAAAATTAAAAATTAAAAATTAAAAATTAAAAATTAAAAATTAAAAATTAAAAATTAAAAATTAAAAATTAAAAATTAAAAATTAAAAATTAAAAATTAAAAATTAAAAATTAAAAATTAAAAATTAAAAATTAAAAATTAAAAATTAAAAATTAAAAATTAAAAATTAAAAATTAAAAATTAAAAATTAAAAATTAAAAAATTAAAAATTAAAAATTAAAAATTAAAAATTAAAAATTAAAAATTAAAAATTAAAAATTAAAAATTATAAATTAAAAATTGAAAATTAAAAATTAAAAATTAAAAATTAAAAATTAAAAATTAAAAATTAAAAATTAAAAATTAAAAATTAAAAATTAAAAATTAAAAATTAAAAATTAAAAATTAAAAATTAAAAATTAAAAATTAAAAATTAAAAATTAAAAATTAAAGATTAAAAATTAAAAATAAAAATTAAAAATTAAAAATTAAAAATTAAAAATTAAAAATTAAAAATTAAAAATTAAAAATTAAAAATTAAAAATTAAAAATTAAAAATTAAAAAATTAAAAAATTAAAAATTAAAAATTAAAAATTAAAAATTAAAAATTAAAAATTAAAAATTAAAAATTAAAAATTAAAAATTAAAAATTAAAAATTAAAAATTAAAAATTAAAAATTAAAAATTAAAAATTAAAAATTAAAAATTAAAAATTAAAAATTAAAAATTAAAAATTAAAAATTAAAAATTAAAAATTAAAAATTAAAAATTAAAAATTGAAAATTAAAAATTAAAAATTAAGAATTAAAAATTAAAAATTAAAAATTAAAAATTAAAAATTAAAAATTAAAAATTAAAAATTAAAAATTAAAAATTAAAAATTAAAAATTAAAAATTAAAAATTAAAAATTAAAAATTAAAAATTAAAAATTAAAAATTAAAAATTAAAAATTAAAAATTAAAAATTAAAAATTAAAAATTAAAAATTAAAAATTAAAAAATAAAAATTAAAAATTAAAAATTAAAAATTAAAAATTAAAAATTAAAAATTAAAAATTAAAAATTAAAAATTAAAAATTAAAAATTAAAAATTAAAAATTAAAAAATAAAAATTAAAAATTAAAAATTAATAATTAAAAATTAAAAATTTTAAATTAAAAATTAAAAATTAAAAATTAAAAATTCAAAATTAAAAATTAAATATTAAAAATTAATAATTAAAAATTAAAAATGAAAGATTAAAAATTAAAAATTAAAAATTAAAAATTAAAAATTAAATATTTAAAATTAAAAATTTAAAACTAAAAATAAAAAAAAAATTAAAACTAAAAATTGAAAATTAAACATTAAAAATTAAAAATTGAAAATTAAAAATTAAAAATTAAAAATTAAAAATTAAAAATTAAAAATTAAAAATTAAAAATTAAAAATTAAAAATTAAAAATTAAAAATTAAAAATTAAAAATTAAAAATTAAAAATTAAAAATTAAAAATTAAAAATTAAAAATTAAAAATTAAAAATTAAAAATTAAAAATTAAAAATTAAAAATTAAAAATTAAAAATTAAAAATTAAAAATTAAAAATTAAAAATTAAAAATTAAAAACTAAAAATTAAAAATTAAAAATTAAAAATTAAAAATTAAAAATTAAAAATTAAAAAATTAAAAATTAAAAATTAAAAATTAAAAATTAAAAATTAAAAATTAAAAATCAAAAATTAAAAATTGAAAATTAAAAAGTAAAAATTAAAAATTAAAAAGTAAAAATTAAAAATTAAAAATTAAAAATTAAAAATTAAAAATCAAAAATTAAAAATTAAAAATTAAAAATTAAAAATTAAAAATTAAAAATTAAAAATTAAAAATTAAAAATTAGAAATTAAAAATTAAAAATTAAAAATTAAAAATTAAAAATTAAAAATTAAAAATTAAAAATTAAAAATTAAAAATTAAAAATTAAAAATTAAAAATTAAAAATAAAAAATTAAAAATTAAAATTTAAAAATTAAAAATTAAAAATTAAAAATTAAAAATTAAAAATTAAAAATTAAAAATTAAAAATTAAAAATAAAAAATTAAAAATTAAAAATTAAAAATTAAAAATTAAAAATTAAAAATTAAAAATAAAAAATTAAAAACTAAAAATTAAAAATTAAAAATTAAAAATTAAAAATTAAAAATTAAAAATTAAAAATTAAAAATTAAAAATTAAAAATTAAAAATTAAAAATTAAAAATTAAAAATTAAAAATTAAAAATTAAAAATTAAAAATTAAAAATTAAAAATTAAAAATTAAGAATTAAAAATTAAAAATTAAAAATTAAAAATTTAAAATTAAAAATTAAAAATTAAGAATTAAAAATTAAAAATTAAAAATTAAAAATTAAAAATTAAAAATTAAAAATTAAAAATTAAAAATTAAAAATTAAAAATTAAAAATTAAAAATTAAAAATTAAAAATTAAAAATTAAAAATTAAAAATTATAAATTAAAAATTGAAAATTAAAAATTAAAAATTAAAAATTAAAAATTAAAAATTAAAAATTAAAAATTAAAAATTAAAAATTAAAAATTAAAAATTAAAAATTATAAATTAAAAATTGAAAATTAAAAATTAAAAATTAAAAATTAAAAATTAAAAATTAAAAATTAAAAATTAAAAATTAAAAATTAAAAATTAAAAATTAAAAATTAAAAATTAAAAATTAAAAATTAAAAATTAAAAATTAAAAATTAAAAATTAAAAATTAAAAATTAAAAATAAAAGATTAAAAATTAAAAATTAAAAATTAAAAATTAAAAATTAAAAATTAAAAATTAAAAATTAAAAATTAAAAATTAAAAATTAAAAATTAAAAATTAAAAATTAAAAATTAAAAATTAAAAATTAAAAAATTAAAAAATTAAAAATTAAAAATTAAAAATTAAAAATTAAAAATTAAAAATTAAAAATTAAAAATTAAAAATTAAAAATTAAAAATTAAAAATTAAAAATTAAAAATTAAAAATTAAAAATTAAAAATTAAAAATTAAAAATTAAAAATTAAAAATTAAAAATTAAAAATTAAAAATTAAAAATTAAAAATTAAAAATTAAAAATTAAAAATTAAAAATTAAAAATTAAAAATTAAAAATTAAAAATTAAAAATTAAAAATTAAAAATTAAAAATTAAAAATTAAAAATTAAAAATTAAAAATTAAAAATTAAAAATTAAAAATTAAAAATTAAAAATTAAAAATTAAAAATTAAAAATTAAAAATTAAAAATTAAAAATTAAAAATTAAAAATTAAAAATTAAAAATTAAAAATTAAAAATTAAAAATTAAAAATTAAAAATTAAAAATTAAAAATTAAAAATTGAAAATTAAAAATTAAAAATTAAGAATTAAAAATTAAAAATTAAAAATTAAAAATTAAAAATTAAAAATTAAAAATTTAAAATTAAAAATTAAAAATTAAAAATTAAAAATTAAAAATTAAAAATTAAAAATTAAAAATTAAAAATTAAAAATTAAAAATTAAAAATTAAAAATTAAAAATTAAAAATTAAAAATTAAAAATTAAAAATTAAAAATTAAAAATTAATAATTAAAAATTAAAAATTTTAAATTAAAAATTAAAAATTAAAAATTCAAAATTAAAAATTATATATTAAAAATTAATAATTAAAAATTAAAAATGAAAGATTAAAAATTAAAAATTAAAAATTAAAAATTAAATATTTAAAATTAAAAATTTAAAACTAAAAATAAAAAAAAATTAAAATTAAAATTGAAAATTAAACATTAAAAATTAAAAATTGAAAATTAAAAATTAAAAATTAAAAATTAAAAATTAAAAATTAAAAATTAAAAATTAAAAATTAAAAATTAAAAATTAAAAATTAAAAATTAAAAATTAAAAATTAAAAATTAAAAATTAAAAATTAAAAATTAAAAATTAAAAATTAAAAATTAAAAATTAAAAATTAAAAATTAAAAATTAAAAATTAAAAATTAAAAATTAAAAATTAAAAATTAAAAATTAAAAATTAAAAATTAAAAATTAAAAATAAAAAATTAAAAATTGAAAATTAAAAAGTAAAAATTAAAAATTAAAAGGTAAAAATTAAAAATTAAAAATTAAAAATCAAAAATTAAAAATTAAAAATTAAAAATTAAAAATTAAAAATTAAAAATTAAAAATTAAAAATTAAAAATTAAAAATTAAAAATTAAAAATTAAAAATTAAAAATTAAAAATTAAAAATTAAAAATTAAAAATTAAAAATTAAAAATTATAAATTAAAAATTAAAAATTAAAAATTAAAAATTAAAAATTAAAAATTAAAAATTAAAAATTAAAAATTAAAAATTAAAAATTAAAAATTAAAAATTAAAAATTAAAAATTAAAAATTAAAAATTAAAAATTAAAAATTAAAAATTAAAAATTAAAAATTAAAAATTAATAATTAAAAATTAAAAATGAAAGATTAAAAATTAAAAATTAAAAATTAAAAATTAAAAATTAAAAATTAAAAATTAAAAATTAAAAATTAAAAATTAAAAATTAAAAATTAAAAATTAAAAATTAAAAATTAAAAATTAAAAATTAAAAATTAAAAATTAAAAATTAAAAATTAAAAATTAAAAATTAAAAATTAAAAATTAAAAATTAAAAATTAAAAATTAAAAATTAAAAATTAAAAATAAAAAATTAAAAATTGAAAATTAAAAAGTAAAAATTAAAAATTAAAAGGTAAAAATTAAAAATTAAAAATTAAAAATCAAAAATTAAAAATTAAAAATTAAAAATTAAAAATTAAAAATTAAAAATTAAAAATTAAAAATTAAAAATTAAAAATTAAAAATTAAAAATTAAAAATTAAAAATTAAAAATTAAAAATTAAAAATTAAAAATTAAAAATTAAAAATTAAAAATTAAAAATTATAAATTAAAAATTAAAAATTAAAAATTAAAAATTAAAAATTAAAAATTAAAAATTAAAAATTAAAAGTTAAAAATTAAAAATTAAAAATTAAAAATTAAAAATTAAAAATTAAAAATTAAAAATTAAAAATTAAAAATTAAAAATTAAAAATTAAAAATTAAAAATTAAAAATTAAAAATTAAAAATTAAAAATTAATAATTAAAAATTAAAAATGAAAGATTAAAAATTAAAAATTAAAAATTAAAAATTAAAAATTAAAAATTAAATATTTAAAATTAAAAATTTAAAACTAAAAATAAAAAAAAAATTAAAACTAAAAATTGAAAATTAAACATTAAAAATTAAAAATTGAAAATTAAAAATTAAAAATTAAAAATTAAAAATTAAAAATTAAAAATTAAAAATTAAAAATTAAAAATTAAAAATTAAAAATTAAAAATTAAAAATTAAAAATTAAAAATTAAAAATTAAAAATTAAAAATTAAAAATTAAAAATTAAAAATTAAAAATTAAAAATTAAAAATTAAAAATTAAAAATTAAAAATTAAAAATTAAAAATTAAAAATTAAAAATTAAAAATTAAAAATTAAAAATTAAAAATTAAAAATTAAAAATTAAAAATTAAAAATTAAAAATTAAAAATTAAAAATTAAAAATTAAAAATTAAAAATTAAAAATTAAAAATTAAAAATTAAAAATTAAAAATTAAAAATTAAAAATTAAAAATTAAAAATTAAAAATTAAAAATAAAAAATTAAAAATTAAAAAGTAAAAATTAAAAATTAAAAGGTAAAAATTAAAAATTAAAAATTAAAAATTAAAAATTAAAAATTAAAAATTAAAAATTAAAAATTAAAAATTAAAAATTAAAAATTAAAAAATAAAAATTAAAAATTAAAAATTAAAAATTAAAAATTAAAAATTAAAAATTAAAAATTAAAAATTAAAAATTAAAAATTAAAAATTAAAAATTAAAAATTAAAAATTAAAAATTATAAATTAAAAATTAAAAATTAAAAATTAAAAATTAAAAATTAAAAATTAAAAATTAAAAATTAAAAATTAAAAATTAAAAATTAAAAATAAAAAAATTAAAATTTAAAATTTTCAATTTAAAATATAAAATTAAAAATTAAAAATTAAAAATTAAAAATTAAAAATTAAAAATTAAAAATTAAATATTAAAAATTAAAAATTAAAAATTAAAAATTAAAAATTAAAAATTAAAAATTAAAAATTAAAAATTAAAAATTAAAAATTAAAAATTAAAACTAAAAATTAAAAATTAAAAATTAAAAATTGAAAATTAAAAATTAAAAATTAAAAATTAAAAATTAAAAATTAAAAATTAAAAATTAAAAACTAAAAATTAAAAATTAAAAATTAAAAATTAAAAATTAAAAATTAAAAGTTAAAAATTAAAAATTAAAAATTAAAAATTAAAAATTAAAAATTAAAAATTAAAAATTAAAAATTAAAAATTAAAAATTAAAAATTAAAAATTAAAAATTAAAAATTAAAAATTAAAAATTAAAAATTAAAAATTAAAAATTAAAAATTAAAAATTAAAAATTAAAAATTAAAAATTAAAAATTAAAAATTAAAAATTAAAAATTAAAAATTAAAAATTAAAAATTAAAAATTAAAAATTAAAAATTAAAAATTAAAAATTAAAAATTAAAAATTAAAAATTAAAAATTAAAAATTAAAAATTAAAAATTAAAAATTAAAAATTAAAAATTAAAAATTAAAAATTAAAAATTAAAAATTAAAAATTAAAAATTAAAAATTAAAAATTAAAAATTAAAAATTAAAAATTAAAAATTAAAAATTAAAAATTAAAAATTAAAAATTAAAAATTAAAAATTAAAAATTAAAAATTAAAAATTAAAAATTAAAAATTAAAAATTAAAAATTAAAAATTAAAAATTAAAAATTAAAAATTAAAAATTAAAAATTAAAAATTAAAAATTAAAAATTAAAAATTAAAAATTAAAAATTAAAAATTAAAAATTAAAAATTAAAAATTAAAAATTAAAAATTAAAAATTAAAAATTAAAAATTAAAAATTAAAAATTAAAAATTAAAAATTAAAAATTAAAAATTAAAAATTAAAAATTAAAAATTAAAAATTAAAAATTAAAAATTAAAAATTAAAAATTAAAAATTAAAAATTAAAAATTAAAAATTAAAAATTAAAAATTAAAAATTAAAAATTAAAAATTAAAAATTAAAAATTAAAAATTAAAAATTAAAAATTAAAAATTAAAAATTAAAAATTAAAAATTAAAAATTAAAAATTAAAAATTAAAAATTAAAAATTAAAAATTAAAAATTAAAAATTAAAAATTAAAAATTAAAAATTAAAAATTAAAAATTAAAAATTAAAAATTAAAAATTAAAAATTAAAAATTAAAAATTAAAAATTAAAAATTAAAAATTAAAAATTAAAAATTAAAAATTAAAAATTAAAAATTAAAAATTAAAAATTAAAAATTAAAAATTAAAAATTAAAAATTAAAAATTAAAAATTAAAAATTAAAAATTAAAAATTAAAAATTAAAAATTAAAAATTAAAAATTAAAAATTAAAAATTAAAAATTAAAAATTAAAAATTAAAAATTAAAAATTAAAAATTAAAAATTAAAAATTAAAAATTAAAAATTAAAAATTAAAAATTAAAAATTAAAAATTAAAAATTAAAAATTAAAAATTAAAAATTAAAAATTAAAAATTAAAAATTAAAAATTAAAAATTAAAAATTAAAAATTAAAAATTAAAAATTAAAAATTAAAAATTAAAAATTAAAAATTAAAAATAATAAAAATTAAAATTTAAAATTTAAAATTTAAAATATAAAATTAAAAATTAAAAATTAAAAATAAAAATTAAAAATTAAAAATTAAAAATTAAAACTAAAAAATTAAAAATTAAAAATTAAAAATTGAAAATTAAAAATTAAAAATTAAAAATTAAATATTAAAAATTAAAAATTAAAAATTTAAAATTAAAAATTAAAAACTAAAAAATAAAAATTAAAAATTAAAAATTAAAAATTAAAAATTAAAAATTAAAAATTAAAAATTAAAAATTAAAAATTAAAAATTAAAAATTAAAAATTAAAAATTAAAAATTAAAAATTAAAAATTAAAAAATTAAAAATTAAAAAATTAAAATTAAAAATTAAAAATTAAAAATTAAAAAATTAAAAATTAAAAATTAAAAATTAAAAATTAAAAATTAAAAATTAAAAATTAAAAATTAAAAATTAAAAATTAAAAATTAAAAATTAAAAATTAAAAATTAAAATTAAAAATTAAAAATTAAAAATTAAAAATTAAAAATTAAAATTAAAAATTAAAAATTAAAAATTAAAATTAAAATTAAAATTAAAAATTAAAAATTAAAAATTAAAAATTAAAAATTAAAAATTAAAAATTAAAAATTAAAAATTAAAAATTAAAAATTAAAAATTAAAAATTAAAAATTAAAAATTAAAAATTAAAAATTAAAAATTAAAAATTAAAAATTAAAAATTAAAAATTAAAATTAAAAATTAAAAATTAAAAATTAAAAATTAAAAATTAAAAATTAAAAATTAAAAATTAAAAATTAAAAATTAAAAATTAAAAATTAAAAATTAAAAATTAAAAATTAAAAATTAAAAAATTAAAAATTAAAAATTAAAAATTAAAAATTAAAAATTAAAAATTAAAATTAAAAATTAAAAATTAAAAATTAAAAATTAAAAATTAAAAATTAAAAATTAAAAATTAAAAATTAAAAATTAAAAATTAAAAATTAAAAATTAAAAATTAAAAATTAAAAATTAAAAATTAAAAATTAAAAATTAAAAATTAAAAATTAAAAATTAAAAATTAAAAATTAAAAATTAAAAATTAAAAATTAAAAATTAAAAATTAAAAATTAAAAAATTAAAAATTAAAAATTAAAAATTAAAAATTAAAAATTAAAAATTAAAAATTAAAAATTAAAAATTAAAAATTAAAAATTAAAAATTAAAAATTAAAAATTAAAAATTAAAAATTAAAAATTAAAAATTAAAAATTAAAAATTAAAAATTAAAAATTAAAAATTAAAAATTAAAAATTAAAAATTAAAAATTAAAAATTAAAAATTAAAAATTAAAAATTAAAAATTAAAAATTAAAAATTAAAAATTAAAAATTAAAAATTAAAAATTAAAAATTAAAAATTAAAAATTAAAAATTAAAAATTAAAAATTAAAAATTAAAAATTAAAAATTAAAAATTAAAAATTAAAAATTAAAAATTAAAAATTAAAAATTAAAAATTAAAAATTAAAAATTAAAAATTAAAAATTAAAAATTAAAAATTAAAAATTAAAAATTAAAAATTAAAAATTAAAAATTAAAAATTAAAAATTAAAAATTAAAAATTAAAAATTAAAAATTAAAAATTAAAAATTAAAAATTAAAAATTAAAAATTAAAAATTAAAAATTAAAAATTAAAAATTAAAAATTAAAAATTAAAAATTAAAAATTAAAAATTAAAAATTAAAAATTAAAAATTAAAAATTAAAAATTAAAAATTAAAAATTAAAAATTAAAAATTAAAAATTAAAAATTAAAAATTAAAAATTAAAAATTAAAAATTAAAAATTAAAAATTAAAAATTAAAAATTAAAAATTAAAAATTAAAAATTAAAAATTAAAAATTAAAAATTAAAAATTAAAAATTAAAAATTAAAAATTAAAAATTAAAAATTAAAAATTAAAAATTAAAAATTAAAAATTAAAAATTAAAAATTAAAAATTAAAAATTAAAAATTAAAAATTAAAAATTAAAAATTAAAAATTAAAAATTAAAAATTAAAAATTAAAAATTAAAAATTAAAAATTAAAAATTAAAAATTAAAAATTAAAAATTAAAAATTAAAAATTAAAAATTAAAAATTAAAAATTAAAAATTAAAAATTAAAAATTAAAAATTAAAAATTAAAAATTAAAAATTAAAAATTAAAAATTAAAAATTAAAAATTAAAAATTAAAAATTAAAAATTAAAAATTAAAAATTAAAAATTAAAAATTAAAAATTAAAAATTAAAAATTAAAAATTAAAAATTAAAAATTAAAAATTAAAAATTAAAAATTAAAAATTAAAAATTAAAAATTAAAAATTAAAAATTAAAAATTAAAAATTAAAAATTAAAAATTAAAAATTAAAAATTAAAAATTAAAAATTAAAAATTAAAAATTAAAAATTAAAAATTAAAAATTAAAAATTAAAAATTAAAAATTAAAAATTAAAAATTAAAAATTAAAAATTAAAAATTAAAAATTAAAAATTAAAAATTAAAAATTAAAAATTAAAAATTAAAAATTAAAAATTAAAAATTAAAAATTAAAAATTAAAAATTAAAAATTAAAAATTAAAAATTAAAAATTAAAAATTAAAAATTAAAAATTAAAAATTAAAAATTAAAAATTAAAAATTAAAAATTAAAAATTAAAAATTAAAAATTAAAAATTAAAAATTAAAAATTAAAAATTAAAAATTAAAAATTAAAAATTAAAAATTAAAAATTAAAAATTAAAAATTAAAAATTAAAAATTAAAAATTAAAAATTAAAAATTAAAAATTAAAAATTAAAAATTAAAAATTAAAAATTAAAAATTAAAAATTAAAAATTAAAAATTAAAAATTAAAAATTAAAAATTAAAAATTAAAAATTAAAAATTAAAAATTAAAAATTAAAAATTAAAAATTAAAAATTAAAAATTAAAAATTAAAAATTAAAAATTAAAAATTAAAAATTAAAAATTAAAAATTAAAAATTAAAAATTAAAAATTAAAAATTAAAAATTAAAAATTAAAAATTAAAAATTAAAAATTAAAAATTAAAAATTAAAAATTAAAAATTAAAAATTAAAAATTAAAAATTAAAAATTAAAAATTAAAAATTAAAAATTAAAAATTAAAAATTAAAAATTAAAAATTAAAAATTAAAAATTAAAAATTAAAAATTAAAAATTAAAAATTAAAAATTAAAAATTAAAAATTAAAAATTAAAAATTAAAAATTAAAAATTAAAAATTAAAAATTAAAAATTAAAAATTAAAAATTAAAAATTAAAAATTAAAAATTAAAAATTAAAAATTAAAAATTAAAAATTAAAAATTAAAAATTAAAAATTAAAAATTAAAAATTAAAAATTAAAAATTAAAAATTAAAAATTAAAAATTAAAAATTAAAAATTAAAAATTAAAAATTAAAAATTAAAAATTAAAAATTAAAAATTAAAAATTAAAAATTAAAAATTAAAAATTAAAAATTAAAAATTAAAAATTAAAAATTAAAAATTAAAAATTAAAAATTAAAAATTAAAAATTAAAAATTAAAAATTAAAAATTAAAAATTAAAAATTAAAAATTAAAAATTAAAAATTAAAAATTAAAAATTAAAAATTAAAAATTAAAAATTAAAAATTAAAAATTAAAAATTAAAAATTAAAAATTAAAAATTAAAAATTAAAAATTAAAAATTAAAAATTAAAAATTAAAAATTAAAAATTAAAAATTAAAAATTAAAAATTAAAAATTAAAAATTAAAAATTAAAAATTAAAAATTAAAAATTAAAAATTAAAAATTAAAAATTAAAAATTAAAAATTAAAAATTAAAAATTAAAAATTAAAAATTAAAAATTAAAAATTAAAAATTAAAAATTAAAAATTAAAAATTAAAAATTAAAAATTAAAAATTAAGAATTAAAAATTAAAAATTAAAAATTAAAAATTAAAAATTAAAAATTAAAAATTAAAAATTAAAAAAAAAATAAAAAATTAAAAATTAAAAATTAAAAACTAAAAATAAATATTAAAAATGAAAAATAAAAAATTAAAAATTAAAAATTAAAAATAAAAAATTAAAAATTAAAAATTAAAAATTAAAAATTAAAAATTAAAAATTAAAAATTAAAATTAAAAATTAAAAATTAAAAATTAAAAATTAAAATTAAAAATTAAAAATTAAAAATTAAAAATTAAAAATTAAAAATTAAAAATTAAAAATTAAAAATTAAAAATTAAAAATTAAAAATTAATAATTAAAAATTAAAAATTAAAAATTTAAAAATTAAAAATTAAAAATTAAAAATTAAAAATTAAAAATTAAAAATTAAAAATTAAAAATTAAAAATTAAAAATTAAAAATTAAAAATTAAAAATTAAAAATTAAAAATTAAAAATTAAAAATTAAAAATTAAAAATTAAAAATTAAAAATTAAAAATTAAAAATTAAAAATTAAAAATTAAAAATTAAAATTAAAAATTAAAAATTAAAAATTAAAAATTAAAAATTAAAAATTAAAAATTAAAAATTTAAAAATTAAAAATTAAAAATTAAAATTAAAAATTAAAAATTGAAAATTAAAAATTAAAATTAAAAATTAAAAATTAAAATTAAAATTAAAAATTAAAAATTAAAAATTAAAAATTAAAAATTAAAATTAAAAATTAAAAATTAAAAATTAAAAATTAAAAATTAAAAATTAAAAATTAAAAATTAAAAATTAAAAATTAAAAATTAAAAATTAAAAATTAAAAATTAAAAATTAAAAATTAAAAATTAAAAATTAAAAATTAAAAATTAAAAATTAAAAATTAAAAATTAAAAATTAAAAATTAAAAATTAAAAATTAAAAATTAAAAATTAAAAATTAGAAATTAATAAATTAAAATTAACAATTAAAAATTAAAAACTAAAAATTAAAAATCAAAAATAAAAAATTAAAATTAAAAATTAAAAATTACAAATTACAATAAAAAATTAAAAAATAAAAATTAAAAATTAAAAATTGAAATTAAAAATTAAAAATTAAAAAATTAAAAATTAAAAATTAAAAATTAAAAATTAAAAATTAAAACTTAAAAATTAAAAATAAAAAATTAAAAATTCAAAATTCAAAATTAAAAATTAAAAATTAAAAATTAAAAATTAAAAATTAAAAATTAAAAATTAAAAATTAAAAATTAAAAATTAAAAATTAAAAATTAAAAATTGAAAATTAAAAATTAAAAATTAAAAATTAAAAATTAAAAATTAAAAATTAAAAATTAAAAATTAAAAATTAAAAATTAAAAATTAAAAATTAAAAATTAAAAATTAATAATTAAAAATTAAAAATTAAAAACTAAAAATTAAAAATTAAAAATTAAAAATTAAAAATTAAAAATTAAAAATTAAAAATTAAAAATTAAAAATTAAAAATTAAATATTAAAAATTAAAAACTAAAAATTAAAAATTAAAAATTAAAAATTAAAAATTAAAGATTAAAAATTAAAAATTAAAAATTGAATATTAAAAATTAAAAATTATAAATTATAAATTAAAAATTAAAAATTAAAAATTAAAAATTAACAATTAAAAATTAAAAACTAAAAATTAAAAATCAAAAATCAAAAATTAAAATTTAAATTAAAAATTAAAAATTAAAAATTACAAATTA
>CAVMKG010000296.1:0-23000 GCA_963682025.1 Cordilura impudica | reverse complement strand
AGTGAATTGAAAATTATATTGTTACATGTGTACATATGAAAAAAGATTGTGTTTTTAGAAATTGTATACATATGTATCAAAACAGATAAGAAATATTTGGCAAAAAAGTTTTTCAATTTAGAATCTCTTGAAAAACTATATTTCGTGTGAAATATCGTTGGTCATTTAATAGTTTTCCTTGCTGTGGGTTCGATTGGATACGTATCTTAACTTGGCTTGCAACTTTTGATTGTGACAAAGCCACATACAGTTGGCCGTGTGAAAATACCGCGGTCTCCAAATTAATGCCAACGTAATCAAATGACTGGCCTTGACCCTTGTTTATGGTAATTGAGTATGCAGGTGTTACTGGAAACTGGCGGCGTTTTAATATGAAAGGTAATGTGGTATCGGTTGGAGCGAGATCAATCCTAGGAATTAGAACCGTATCATTTTGGTCAGCGTTACAGAATCAGTCAGTCTCTCAGTCAGTCAGTCAGGGGTCAGCGTAAATATATTTAAGATATTACCCGGCCTTCACACGTTATATTTTTGGCTTTCAGGTTGTAATGCACTCACACTTTTTTACTCTTTTTTACTAAATCATACGTTTCAATTCTCTATTTCAATTTTTCAATGGGACAGTTGCTTAACAATTTTTTGACTATTGGATGTGTGGTCAATTTGACTTGAACATGGGAATGCCGGGTAAAGTGAGGAGATTGGAGCTTCCCAAAATTATTAAAATTTAATACAATGGAGTTCGCTTATAACGAACCCTGGTTGTAATAAATTTTTGTTTATGCGAAGAATTTCTTCGGTCCCAAGAGTTTTAATCACATTTTTCATACAAATTGCTTCTCTTATAGCGAAGAGTGGTTACATCAAACTTTTGACTTTAACAAACAAATTTTTTTTTCCATTTCAAAAAAAAAAATTAATTTCAATTCAATTTAATTTTATTTTCATTTAATTTAATACAAAACAAAAACTTCGATTTTCAAATGAAGTTTTGTAAAAGGTCCTTTCATGTATATTTTCGTAAAAGTTTGCCAGTAGCCAACCTTTGCTTTGAACTTTCTGCTTTTATACATAAGGAGTTTTTCATATTATATTATTTTAAAAAAATATTTTATTTTGATAGAATCTCGGTAATTTTAGTCTCATTAAGACAAACAATTATTATGTATTTTTTAGCAATTTATTTTATGTTTTATAACTTTTTAAAATGCGCCAAAATAAATAAACTTATTTAACTAAAAAAAACTTTTTAAACCTTTCGGACAAATCAAAAAATACTACGGTTATAACGAACTTAGTCTATGAGGAACTAATTTGGCCGGTCCCGCCGAGTTCGCTATAACCTAACTCCATTATATTGTAGAAAAATAGAAAATGATAGAAAGAAAAACGTTTTAGAGCAAGGTTCCTAAAAGTTTCTTAAGGGGGTAAGGTTTTAAAAGTTAAAAAAGTCGTATTTTCATAATTCTTTTTTGAAGAATTGAATAATGTTGGATTATTTATTTCATATATACTTTATAGCATAATATTTGAAGAATCTTTGAAAAAAATTTCAATTAAAAATGTTAATAAATAAGTCCGTGACAGCGAATCTCCGGAGGCGTTGTTATATTGCGGTGAACATCATAACTCGTTACCGGTCAAGTAGATTTTGAGCTATGATGTTGACGGACTTCGAATTTATATACTATGATTTATATACTATTTATATACCGTATGAGGCCGGTCGCTGGAAACGCTGTATCTTCTTAAGTTTTGCTCTGATTTACTTAAAATTTTGACACAACACTCTCGACATGTTGTGCATTCAGAAATGCAAAAAAAGGTTTTAAAACCTACCACCCCTTAAGGAAGTGCAAACACCAATACACCTACAAAAAAGAGAAAAAAATATTTCATATGTCATCATAAATGTAAACTGTAAAAAGCGAACATTTTTTCCAGTTATCTGTAAATCCAAAAAAAAAAAAATAAGGGCGTATTAGTTTTACTTAAAAAACAAAATTATTATATAGTTTCAATATATTATTCAAATTAAATTTAATCTTAAATATACCTATTTACGTAATTTATGTTTGTCTAAATTTTTTTGAAAGCAAATCATACAAAAATTAATATGAGTGAAAAAAAATTATTTTCCCACCACTCTTCTGAAATTACAATGTAATATAATTAAGCAAAGTCAGAATAATTTAAATTTAAAACTTAATATTGCACTATTTTTTCAAGTGCTTTTCAATACAGAGCTTTAAACGAAATCATAGGTTGGACAACAACAAAATCCAAATTGAAGATCTCTTTTTTCTCAATATGGTAAATGCTGGCAATCAGAGAACCTGAGCGAAAGCACTCCTAACAATTCAAAGCAATTTTGAGATGAAAAACAAAACAGACAAACGGTAAAGTTTAGTTTGGTAAAAAAAAGTATGTATGCATATCGGACGACGTTAAATGAGAAAAATAAAAATGTTTAAAATTTCCTTCATTACTTTTTTTGCAGAATTTTTTCATTGACCAACAAAGAGAATTTAAAGAAGAATTTGAATAGATATTAGTTTTTTTATGCATTTTTTGAGTTCAACTTATTCCATAAGTATATACTATATACTTTAAACCTATATTATATGTTTCAGCTATAGATACATGTCAATAAAATCATTTCAATGCTGTAATAATATTCGTAATATCAATGATATAAATAAATTTTATTGCTTCCTTTTGTAATATTTTTTCGAGTTTTATAACAATTCTTGTTTTAAATACGACAATTTTGGCTATTTAGTTTCCAAGATTGTAGATTTTCAGAAGATTTTATTAGCAGCACTGGTCGGTAACAAAGGAGAGAGAAAATTGTGTGTGTGTTTGTATAAAATGAGAAAGATTAAATTTTGTTTGTGTATTTCACATAGCTTTGTAGGGAGTGCTATGTGTGTGTATTATTTCAGCGCTACAGAATCAGTCAGTCAGTCAGTGAGTCAGGGATCAGCGTAAATATATATAAGATTAAAACTTAAAAATTAAAAATTAAAAATTAAAAATTAAAAATTAAAAATTAAAAATTAAATATTAAAAATTAAAAATTAAATATTAAAAATTAAATATTAAAAATTAAAATTTAAAAATTAAAAGTTAAATTTAAAAATTAAATTTAAAAATTAAATATTAAAAACTAAGAATTAAAAAATAAAATTAAAAATAAAAAATTAAAAATTAAATTATTAAAAATTAAAAATTAAAAATTAAAAATTTAAAATTAAAAATTAAAAATTAAAAATTACAAATTAAAAATTAAAAATTAAAAATTAAAAATTAAAATTTAAAAATTAAAAATTAAAAATGGCCAGACCCCTATGCATTTTGTATGAACGCATAGGCAAAGCACATGGCACGAGTTGGAAATTTGTATTTACTTTATTCTTTTATGCTTCTTTCTTTCTTCTGATTTTGTTTGTGAGTTATTTATTCATTGAACGTTGAACAGTGAAGAAGTAATCTAGTTTTTGTGCGGTAATTTTGAACTTGTGAATAATTTTACGCAGGTAGATTTGTTGCGTTGTTAGTATATTATGGCTGATGAACTGGAATTTATTTATAATACACGCTTGCGTAGCGCGAATTTGCAACCCCAATTGTCAGAGGCATTAGTGCGTGATTTTCAAAGTCAGGTAGAAGCTGATGAAAATGATGATGTTTTTGAAAACGATGGTGACGACACTGCTGATTATGTGCCAGAAGATGATGCATCAGACATAGAAAATGATTTGGAAATTGAACCTAACGAACTTTATGATAGTGATGAAGACGTAGATGAAGAAGAAGAAAGTGGAAATGATGCTGAAGCAGCAAATGAAGTCGACTCAGGCTGTTTTTATGGTAAAGACGGTACTAAATGGAACGAAACTGAACCCCCTGCATCTCGTTTGCGCCAGCATAATGTCATGCGTTTTCAATCTGGAACAAAAACAAGGCTCACCAATCCAGTTGAGGTATTCAAGCTATTTTTCTCAACCAATATTACGTTCGTCATCATTAGTGAAACAAATCGGCATGGGCGAGAATCAATTAGAAAATGGAATGAAGAACATCCAGAGTCTACCCAAAGAAAATGGATTGATTTGACAAGCTCTGAGCTAGATGCATTCATTGGGATTTTGTTGGCTTCTGGTCTCAGCCATAATAATATGCAAGACTCCAGTATATTGTGGCGTTCTGATTCGCTGCCCATATTCCGTGCGGCTATGTCGCACAAACGATTCATTACTCTGTCCAGATATATTCGTTTCGATAATAGTCGTACGCGGGCATTCCGACAGCAAACAGATAAAGCAGCTCCTATCTGGGACCTTTGGAGTTTTCTCAATGAAAATCTGCAAAATTATTATGAACCTTATGAAAATATCACCATCGATGAGCAGTTGTTTCCGTATCGTGGGCGCACAAAGTTCACCCAATATATCCCATCAAAACCTGCAAGGTATGGGATCAAAGTTTGGTGGGCATGCGATGCTAAGACTAAATTTCCATTGAAAGGAAAACTATACACTGGAAAGGAAGGAGACAATCGGGAGATAAATCAAGGTGAAAACGTTCTAATGTATTTCGCAAATTGTTACGCAAACAGCGGCAGAACAATTATTTATGATAATTTTTTCACATTGAACGGCGCTAAACGACTGGCTGCTATGCGACTGGCATTTGTTGGCACCATCCGAGCAAACAAAAGATGTCTTCCTAAGGAAGTTATGAAGAGCACCAGACGACCAATTCTTTCAATTGTGTTTGGTTTCCATGAAAATCTTGTTGCACTTTGCAGCTACGTGCCCAAAAAAAAATAAGGCAGTCAATTTAATTTCAACCGTGCATTACACGAAACATGTTGAAGGCGTAGCCATGAAACCGGAAGCAATTTTATTTTATAATTCAACTAAAGCCGGAGTCGATACGATGGATCAAATGCTAACTCATTACACAACAAAACGGTCAGCCAGACGCTGGACATACGCGTTTTTCTGCAACATGATTGATGTGATGGCATTGGAAAGGTACATTATATGTAAGCTAAATGATGAAAATACAAGAAAAGAAAGAAGACGCATATTTTTATATAAACTTGCAAAGCAATTGGTACTGGCCAACGTTGAAAATCGCATCAATAATCCGCACATTGTGGCTCAACCAACAATTCGTACAGCATTTGAAGCGTTCTTTGGGAGACCTCTCAATATAGCAAACCTTAATGTGGCTTCATGCAGTGGTCCAGACACATTAGCTGCCAAAAAAGATTGCAGAATTTGCCTGCAGCAAGGTGACAAAATACGCCGTAAGACACGCTTTTTTTTGCTGCAAATGCAACAATCCTGTTTGTCAGCAACATTCAAAAGTAGATTATTTATGTTTTTGTTGCCTTCCGCAAAATTCTGAATAAAAAAATCTGTATTCTTCATAATAATTTTCTATTTTGTCATAAACATTTATTACTTTACCCATAATAAAGAGAAATATATATAGAACAAAAAAATTGTTGCCCTTTTCATTCCAAAGATTTTTTCAGGTCTATTTTTTCTTCCTCAGGTAGCTAATAACATAGTAAAAAGAAATAGAAACACAAAATGTAACAAATATTTTCCTATCTTAGTAAAAAATTTAACGGCAAACAGCCCCTATTTCCATACAAATGCATGTAAATGTATAGGGGTCTGGCCAGACACCATGTGCCAGAACTAAGGGCTTAAATATGTGCCTGACGAAGGGTTAAATAAAAGTATAACTTAAAACGACTTGTTTCACATAATTTTTTTGTTATCAACCAGCGGGAGTGTGTAGTGTATTGAAGTTTGCACAGTATCATTAATGGTGTTTTATTTACTTTTTATAATAATAAAGTAAGTAACTTTCCATTAAATTTATTTATATTTATTGGAATTTTGGTTCGCAAACCACTCAATTGTTTGGTAAACCACAAAATATATATACCATTGAACATAAAAAGAATACCAGCTGTTTTTATATTCACCACACACGGTGCTGCCAGATTTTCGGATTTTGTTAATACCCAAACCGTATTTTTAAAAGGCCCAGAATAATATTTTATCGACACGGTATTTAGTGACTAAATTGTTCTTGTAATTTGGCATAAAATGAATCCTGATTCCTAACTTATGCTATTAATGGAAGAACGTTTTTCCAGAATGTCAATTGGCGTATCTAATAACATTGCTTTGAAAATAAAGGAGTCTGAGGAGCGTATATTAACTAAAATTGTCATTATTGAGGAAAAAATATATTCTGTTTCCGACAGGGTCAGCAAGCTAGAACAAATTGTTCCGCAAATTGTTGACCTTAAAAATGAAATTGATAACTTAAAGCGATCTTTGGACATGCAAGGAAATACTAAAGTCGCTAATGAGATACGAATTCACGGCATTCCATACTATGAAAATGAAAACTTACAGACTACATTTATGAATATTTCTGAGACCATTAATGCAGCTGTTCCAAATATAAGTAAAATAACTCGTCTTCAAAATTCTCGAAACAATAGTAAAAATAATAACGTTATTGATCCTACTATTGCCATAAAATTGTCATCAGCTCAGGAGAAAAATTATATTTTGAAGCAAGCTGATGTTTTTCGTCGTAACTCTGAAGACCTTCTGCGCCTATGTCATGCTGTTTTTGATTCTAATGAACCATTCTATATAAATGAAGCTCTAACCAGATTTAACCACAATCTTCTTAAAGAAGCAATTAAGTTAAAACGGAAAAAACTACTCTCATCAGTTTACACTCGCCTTCGCCGTATTTATGCCAAACGCTCTAAGTCCGATAGCGCGTTTTGTGTGGAGAATGTGCATTTTCTGGAAAATATCGAAACATCGAAAAACACACGTGACAACTTTCCAGTTTCTGTATTAGAAGGGTTTCGCCAGTAATATTTTAAAATTTAAAACTGTCGTAATTATTTCCATAACCTATTTTTATTTTTGTATTTTTTTTATATCTTTCCTTTTTATTATGCCTTTTTATTTTAAATTTTTTGAGTATTTCTTATTTGATGTTGATATTTGCTTAATCCTTTATTATGACTTCTTCTAATAGTCGGTCGAGTTCCAAATACAACACTCATTCTATGATTCGTATAATTGGTAAACAAAAGGAAGGTTTAAGAATTTGTCACTTAAATGCTCAAAGTCTTTTTTGTAAATTTGATGAATTTCGATACATTTTTGAAAACTCAGGAATTGATGTAATTTGTATATCTGAAACATGGTTCAATCCGAATAAGATAAAAAACTTTCAGGTCAAAATAGACGGCTATGATTTATTTCGAGCTGATAGGAATACTGGTAAATGTGCTGGAGGTGTTGCAATGTATGTCAAGAAACAATTACGTTCTCGATTTGTTTGCAAATCTATCGATGAAGAATATGATTTTGTATGTATTAACTTCCTTGTGACGTAAGCAAATGTCTCATAGGTGTTTTATATAGGCCTAATGATTCACTAGATATTTCTCCGGTTGTAAATATGTTAGATGAAAATTGTTTATCTTATAGTGATATTATTCTTTCTGGAGACCTAAATGGAAATTTGCTCATTGATTCTGATCTAATTTCACTTTTCCAACCGATTGGGCTTATAGCTGTAAACACTACTATCCCCACTCACTTCACTTCAATGAATGTTCTTTGTCTCAGATATTAGAAAAGTTCTTTTGCATGACCAGTTTTCTTCTCCTAATTTCTCAAAACATGACGTCATTTATATGACCTTTAACCTTCCTTATTTTAAACATGAAAAACCACAGCATATTACTTTCCGTGGTTACAAGAATATTAACTATGATGCTCTTTTAAATGAAATTAATATAATCAATTGGACCAGTATCAACAGTAATCCTGATTTAAACCAACAGATATCGTTTTTTTATGAAGCTACCACATACCTATACGACAAATACATACCGGTTAGAAAGAAAACTGTTAAGTCTTCTACTAAGCCTTGGTTTAATCAAAATATTTGTGATTTAATAGTTAAAAGAAATTCTGCTTACGATAAGTGGAAAAGATATAAAACTACACAGTCAAATGAAATTTTTAAATCACTACGTAGATCTGTTACTAGGGAAGTAAAGTTAGCTAAGCAACGCTATTATAGTCGTGTATTTTCAGAGGCTATGGATACTAAAAATATATGGAAAGAGATAAAGAAAATTGGTTATAAAGATGAAAGTGAATCGGTAAATCTTTTCACTTTTGAACTAAATGAATTGAATAGACAATTTACTTCAAATGACTCAACTCCTCTTCGATCTGAATCTTATGCAAATCTACCAGATTGCAATCAGGATTCTTTATTTAGTTTTTCCTGCGTTATTCAGGAGGATGTTCTGGAAGCTTTTCTTTCCACAAAGTCAAAATCTATTGGTCTAGACGGTATGAATCCAATATTTATTAAAGCTATTTTACCACAGGTTTGGGCAAAAGTAATTCCCTTGCCGAAATCTAATAAAGAATAGAGGCTAATTCCCGTACTTCCTTTTCTTTCGAAAGTTTTCGGAAAAATTATGAGCAAACAAATGAATGAACATATATCCAATAATAATCTTTTATCATCTAAGCAATATGGTTTTCGCAGGAAAAGAGGGTGTATCACTACTTTAATTGATGTATCGGAAGATCTTCGTTATATCGCTGACAGTGGTAATATTGTTTTTTGACTTTATTGGACCACTCTAAAGCTTTTGACTCAGTGGACCATGATATTCTTGTTAAAAAGCTTAAACATATTTTTGGTTACTCTGAAACCTCCTCTAAATTGATTAGCTCTTACCTTCGGAATAGAGAGCAAGTAGTTGTCTCTAAAGACAAGTCGTCTACCTCTGCGTCTTTAAGTAGGGGCGTTCCGCAGGGGTCTATACTTGGCCCTCAATTTGTTTTCTATTAATTCATGCCAAGTGCACATATACGCTGATGACGTTCAGTTATACACATCATGTAACGTACGAGATGTGGAAAATTGTGTACAGAACCTGAATACTGAACTGAACCACGTATTTGAATGGGCTAGGTTGAATTGTCTTACCTTAAATCCGAAAAAATCTCAGTGCCTTGTTATTTTTAAAAAGATATATGATACCATTTGTCTTCCGAAAGTTAGTATTAATGGAGTGGATAGCGCCTACGTTGCGAATGCTAAAAACCTTGGAATGATTTTTAATAATTCCCTAACGTGGAATGATCAAATTAACAAAGCATTTGGAAAAGTTTGTAGTATTCTCCGTAGTCTTTGGTCTTCTCAGTACTTCACACCGCAGAAAATTAGATTTGTTCTTGCAAAATCGTTTATCTTACCTACGCTTTTATATGGTTGTGAATTGTTGACAGGTTGTGATAGTGCAGACATGGGTAAACTTACACGCGTCTTTAAAAGTGTAGTTAGATATGTTTACGGTTTACGCAAATATGATAGTATCTCCTCTTTTCTAAATAAAATTTATGGCATTTCATTTGAAGACTATCTTAAATTTAGAACTTTACCTATGGTTCATAAAATTATTTTCACTAAAGAACCCGTTTACCTTTTCGAGCGATTACTATTTACAAGATCTAACCGTAATAACTGTCTTGTACCAATATTGTACAATAGACTACTATCCGAAAGACACTTTTTTGTAAATGGCATATGTCTTTAGAACTCGTTACATACTTTAAATAATCAACTTCACAAAATATCATATACAACATCATATAAGAAAGAACTATTTAAACTTTATCTCAATTGATTTTTAATACTTCATTTTAATTTCTTAAGTTTATTTAATTTTAATTTCTATATAATTTTTACCTGCTGTGCAGGATATTTTTACACTATATTTTTACATTTTTATTTTATTTTTTATATACTTTATATTATATTTTATGTTATATTATTCTTCTAATTTTAATTATAAATTTAACTTACATACATTCTTCTTATTGAAAATTAATTTGTTTTGACTAATGTTGTTTTATAAGATTTTAAATCTTGTTACATTAGGATTTTCATTAACAAAAATTAAAAAAAAAATAAAAATGAAATAAAATTAAAAATTCAAAATTAAAAATTAAAAATTAAAAATGAAAAATTAAAAATTTAAAATTAAAAATTAAAAACTAAAAATTAAGAATTAAAAATTAAAAATTAAAAATTAAATTTAAAAATTAAAAATTAACAATTAAAAATTGGTAATTATAAACTAAAAATTAAAAATTAAATATTAAAAATTAATAATTTAGAATTAAAAATTAAAAATTAAAAATTAAAAATTAAAATTAAAAAATAAAAATTAAAAATTAAAAATTAAAAATTAAAAATTAAAATTAAAAATTAAAAATTAAAAATTAAAAATTTAAACTTTAAAATTAAAAATTTTAAATTAAAAATTAAAAATTAAAAATTAAAAATTAAAAAGTAAAAATTTAAAATTAAAAATTTAAGATTAAAAATTAAAACTTTATAAATATAAATATAAATATAAATATAAATATAAATATAAATATAAATATAAATATAAATATAAATATAAATATAAATATAAATATAAATATAAATATAAATATAAATATAAATATAAATATAAATATAAATATAAATATAAATATAAATATAAATATAAATATAAATATAAATATAAATATAAATATAAATATAAATATAAATATAAATATAAATATAAATATAAATATAAATATAAATATAAATATAAATATAAATATAAATATAAATATAAATATAAATATAAATATAAATATAAATATAAATATAAATATAAATATAAATATAAATATAAATATAAATATAAATATAAATATAAATATAAATATAAATATAAATATAAATATAAATATAAATATAAATATAAATATAAATATAAATATAAATATAAATATAAATATAAATATAAATATAAATATAAATATAAATATAAATATAAATATAAATATAAATATAAATATAAATATAAATATAAATATAAATATAAATATAAATATAAATATAAATATAAATATAAATATAAATATAAATATAAATATAAATATAAATATAAATATAAATATAAATATAAATATAAATATAAATATAAATATAAATATAAATATAAATATAAATATAAATATAAATATAAATATAAATATAAATATAAATATAAATATAAATATAAATATAAATATAAATATAAATATAAATATAAATATAAATATAAATATAAATATAAATATAAATATAAATATAAATATAAATATAAATATAAATATAAATATAAATATAAATATAAATATAAATATAAATATAAATATAAATATAAATATAAATATAAATATAAATATAAATATAAATATAAATATAAATATAAATATAAATATAAATATAAATATAAATATAAATATAAATATAAATATAAATATAAATATAAATATAAATATAAATATAAATATAAATATAAATATAAATATAAATATAAATATAAATATAAATATAAATATAAATATAAATATAAATATAAATATAAATATAAATATAAATATAAATATAAATATAAATATAAATATAAATATAAATATAAATATAAATATAAATATAAATATAAATATAAATATAAATATAAATATAAATATAAATATAAATATAAATATAAATATAAATATAAATATAAATATAAATATAAATATAAATATAAATATAAATATAAATATAAATATAAATATAAATATAAATATAAATATAAATATAAATATAAATATAAATATAAATATAAATATAAATATAAATATAAATATAAATATAAATATAAATATAAATATAAATATAAATATAAATATAAATATAAATATAAATATAAATATAAATATAAATATAAATATAAATATAAATATAAATATAAATATAAATATAAATATAAATATAAATATAAATATAAATATAAATATAAATATAAATATAAATATAAATATAAATATAAATATAAATATAAATATAAATATAAATATAAATATAAATATAAATATAAATATAAATATAAATATAAATATAAATATAAATATAAATATAAATATAAATATAAATATAAATATAAATATAAATATAAATATAAATATAAATATAAATATAAATATAAATATAAATATAAATATAAATATAAATATAAATATAAATATAAATATAAATATAAATATAAATATAAATATAAATATAAATATAAATATAAATATAAATATAAATATAAATATAAATATAAATATAAATATAAATATAAATATAAATATAAATATAAATATAAATATAAATATAAATATAAATATAAATATAAATATAAATATAAATATAAATATAAATATAAATATAAATATAAATATAAATATAAATATAAATATAAATATAAATATAAATATAAATATAAATATAAATATAAATATAAATATAAATATAAATATAAATATAAATATAAATATAAATATAAATATAAATATAAATATAAATATAAATATAAATATAAATATAAATATAAATATAAATATAAATATAAATATAAATATAAATATAAATATAAATATAAATATAAATATAAATATAAATATAAATATAAATATAAATATAAATATAAATATAAATATAAATATAAATATAAATATAAATATAAATATAAATATAAATATAAATATAAATATAAATATAAATATAAATATAAATATAAATATAAATATAAATATAAATATAAATATAAATATAAATATAAATATAAATATAAATATAAATATAAATATAAATATAAATATAAATATAAATATAAATATAAATATAAATATAAATATAAATATAAATATAAATATAAATATAAATATAAATATAAATATAAATATAAATATAAATATAAATATAAATATAAATATAAATATAAATATAAATATAAATATAAATATAAATATAAATATAAATATAAATATAAATATAAATATAAATATAAATATAAATATAAATATAAATATAAATATAAATATAAATATAAATATAAATATAAATATAAATATAAATATAAATATAAATATAAATATAAATATAAATATAAATATAAATATAAATATAAATATAAATATAAATATAAATATAAATATAAATATAAATATAAATATAAATATAAATATAAATATAAATATAAATATAAATATAAATATAAATATAAATATAAATATAAATATAAATATAAATATAAATATAAATATAAATATAAATATAAATATAAATATAAATATAAATATAAATATAAATATAAATATAAATATAAATATAAATATAAATATAAATATAAATATAAATATAAATATAAATATAAATATAAATATAAATATAAATATAAATATAAATATAAATATAAATATAAATATAAATATAAATATAAATATAAATATAAATATAAATATAAATATAAATATAAATATAAATATAAATATAAATATAAATATAAATATAAATATAAATATAAATATAAATATAAATATAAATATAAATATAAATATAAATATAAATATAAATATAAATATAAATATAAATATAAATATAAATATAAATATAAATATAAATATAAATATAAATATAAATATAAATATAAATATAAATATAAATATAAATATAAATATAAATATAAATATAAATATAAATATAAATATAAATATAAATATAAATATAAATATAAATATAAATATAAAATATAAATATAAATATAAATATAAATATAAATATAAATATAAATATAAATATAAATATAAATATATAAATATAAATATAAATATAAATATAAATATAAATATAAATATAAATATAAATATAAATATAAATATAAATATAAATATAAATATAAATATAAATATAAATATAAATATAAATATAAATATAAATATAAATATAAATATAAATATAAATATAAATATAAATATAAATATAAATATAAATATAAATATAAATATAAATATAAATATAAATATAAATATAAATATAATTATAAATATAAATATAAATATAAATATAAATATAAATATAATATAATATAAATATAAATATAAATATAAATATAAATATAAATATAAATATAAATATAAATATAAATATAAATATAAATATAAATATAAATATAAATATAAATATAAATATAAATATAAATATAAATATAAATATAAATATAAATATAAATATAAATATAAATATAAATATAAATATAAATATAAATATAAATATAAATATAAATATAAATATAAATATAAATATAAATATAAATATAAATATAAATATAAATATAAATATAAATATAAATATAAATATAAATATAAATATAAATATAAATATAAATATAAATATAAATATAAATATAAATATAAATATAATATAAATATAAATATAAATATAAATATAAATATAAATATAAATATAAATATAAATATAAATATAAATATAAATATAAATATAAATATAAATATAAATATAAATATAAATATAAATATAAATATAAATATAAATATAAATATAAATATAAATATAAATATAAATATAAATATAAATATAAATATAAATATAAATATAAATATAAATATAAATATAAATATAAATATAAATATAAATATAAATATAAATATAAATATAAATATAAATATAAATATAAATATAAATATAAATATAAATATAAATATAATATAAATATAAATATAAATATAAATATAAATATAAATATAAATATAAATATAAATATAAATATAAATATAAATATAAATATAAATATAAATATAAATATAAATATAAATATAAATATAAATATAAATATAAATATAAATATAAATATAAATATAAATATAAATATAAATATAAATATAAATATAAATATAAATATAAATATAAATATAAATATAAATATAAATATAAATATAAATATAAATATAAATATAAATATAAATATAAATATAAATATAAATATAAATATAAATATAAATATAAATATAAATATAAATATAAATATAAATATAAATATAATAAATATAAATATAAATATAAATATAAATATAAATATAAATATAAATATAAATATAAATATAAATATAAATATAAATATAAATATAAATATAAATATAAATATAAATATAAATATAAATATAAATATAAATATAAATATAAATATAAATATAAATATAAATATAAATATAAATATAAATATAAATATAAATATAAATATAAATATAAATATAAATATAAATATAAATATAAATATAAATATAAATATAAATATAAATATAAATATAAATATAAATATAAATATAAATATAAATATAAATATAAATATAAATATAAATATAAATATAAATATAAATTATAAATATAAATATAAATATAAATATAAATATAAATATAAATATAAATATAAATATAAATATAAATATAAATATAAATATAAATATAAATATAAATATAAATATAAATATAAATATAAATATAAATATAAATATAAATATAAATATAAATATAAATATAAATATAAATATAAATATAAATATAAATATAAATATAAATATAAATATAAATATAAATATAAATATAAATATAAATATAAATATAAATATAAATATAATATAAATATAAATATAAATATAAATATAAATATAAATATAAATATAAATATAAATATAAATATAAATATAAATATAAATATAAATATAAATATAAATATAAATATAAATATAAATATAAATATAAATATAAATATAAATATAAATATAAATATAAATATAATATAAATATAAATATAAATATAAATATAAATATAAATATAAATATAAATATAAATATAAATATAAATATAAATATAAATATAAATATAAATATAAATATAAATATAAATATAAATATAAATATAAATATAAATATAAATATAAATATAAATATAAATATAAATATAAATATAAATATAAATATAAATATAAATATAAATATAAATATAAATATAAATATAAATATAAATATAAATATAAATATAAATATAAATATAAATATAAATATAAATATAAATATAAATATAAATATAAATATAAATATAAATATAAATATAAATATAAATATAAATATAAATATAAATATAAATATAAATATAAATATAAATATAATTATAAATATAAATATAAATATAAATATAAATATAAATATAAATATAAATATAAATATAAATATAAATATAAATATAAATATAAATATAAATATAAATATAAATATAAATATAAATATAAATATAAATATAAATATAAATATAAATATAAATATAAATATAAATATAAATATAAATATAAATATAAATATAAATATAAATATAAATATAAATATAATATAAATATAAATATAAATATAAATATAAATATAAATATAAATATAAATATAAATATAAATATAAATATAAATATAAATATAAATATAAATATAAATATAAATATAAATATAAATATAAATATAAATATAAATATAAATATAAATATAAATATAAATATAAATATAAATATAAATATAAATATAAATATAAATATAAATATAAATATAAATATAAATATAAAATAATAAATATAATATAAATATAAATATAAATATAAATATAAATATAAATATAAATATAAATATAAATATAAATATAAATATAAATATAAATATAAATATAAATATAAATATAAATATAAATATAAATATAAATATAAATATAAATATAAATATAAATATAAATATAAATATAAATATAAATATAAATATAAATATAAATATAAATATAAATATAAATATAAATATAAATATAAATATAAATATAAATATAAATATAAATATAAATATAAATATAAATATAAATATAAATATAAATATAAATATAAATATAAATATAAATATAAATATAAATATAAATATAAATATAAATATAAATATAAATATAAATATAAATATAAATATAAATATAAATATAAATATAAATATAAATATAAATATAAATATAAATATAAATATAAATATAAATATAAATATAAATATAAATATAAATATAAATATAAATATAAATATAAATATATAAATATAAATATAAATATAAATATAAATATAAATATAAATATAAATATAAATATAAATATAAATATAAATATAAATATAAATATAAATATAAATATAAATAAAATATAAATATAAATATAAATATATATATAAATATAAATATAAATATAAATATAAATATAAAAAATATAAATATAAATATAAATATAATATAAATATAAATATAAATATAAATATAAATATAAATATAAATATAAATATAAATATAAATATAAATATAAATATAAATATAAATATAAAATATAAATATAAATATAAATATAAATATAAATATAAATATAAATATAAATATAAATATAAATATAAATATAAATATAAATATAAATATAAATATAAATATAAATATAAATATAAATATAAATATAAAATATAAATATAAATATAAATATAAATATAAATATAAATATAAATATAAATATAAATATAAATATAAATATAATATAAATATAAATATAAATATAAATATAAATATAAATATAAATATAAATATAAATATAAATATAAATATAATATAAATATAAATATAAATATAAATATAAATATAAATATAAATATAAATATAAATATAAATATAAATATAAATATAAATATAAATATAAATATAAATATAAATATAAATATAAATATAAATATAAATATAAATATAAATATAAATATAAATATAAATATAAATATAAATATAAATATAAATATAAATATAAATATAAATATAAATATAAATATAAATATAAATATAAATATAAATATAAATATAAATATAAATATAAATATAAATATAAATATAAATATAAATATAAATATAAATATAAATATAAATATAAATATAAATATAAATATAAATATAAATATAAATATAAATATAAATATAAATATAAATATAAATATAAATATAAATATAAATATAAATATAAATATAAATATAAATATAAATATAAATATAAATATAAATATAAATATAAATATAAATATAAATATAAATATAAATATAAATATAAATATAAATATAAATATAAATATAAATATAAATATAAATATAAATATAAATATAAATATAAATATAAATATAAATATAAATATAAATATAAATATAAATATAAATATAAATATAAATATAAATATAAATATAAATAAAATATAAATATAAATATAAATATAAATATAAATATAAATATAAATATAATAATATAAATATAAATATAAATATAAATAAATATAAATATAAATATAAATATAAATATAAATATAAATAAATATAAAATATAAATAAATATAAATAAAATATAAATATAAATATAAATATAATATAAATATAAATATAAATATAAATATAAATATAATATAATATAAATATAAATATAAATATAAATATAAATATAAATATAAATATAAATATAAATATAAATATAAATATAAATATAAATATAAATATAAAAATAAATATAAATATAAATATAAATATAAATATAATATAAATATAAATAAATATAAATATAAATATAAATATAAATATAAATATAAATATAAATATAAAATATAAATATAAATATAAATATAAATATAAATATAAATATAAATATAAATATAAATATAAATATAAATATAAATATAAATATAAATATAAATATAAATATAAATATAAATATAAATATAAATATAAATATAAATATAAATATAAATATAAATATAAATATAAATATAAATATAAAATAAAATATAAATATAAATATAAATATAAATATAAATATAAATATAAATATAAATATAAATATAAATATAAATATAAATATAAATATAAATATAAATATAAATATAAATATAAATATAAATATAAATATAAATATAAATATAAATATAAATATAAATATAAATATAAATATAAATATAAATATAAATATAAATATAAATATAAATATAAATATAAATATAAATATAAATATAAATATAAATATAAATATAAATATACAATACAATATAAAATATAAATATAAATATAAATTTAAATATAAATATAAATATAAATATAAATATAAATATAAATATAAATATAAATATAAATATAAATATAAATATAAATATAAATATAAATATAAATATAAATATAAATATAAATATAAATATAAAATAAAATATAAATATAAATATAAATATAAATATAAATATAAATATAAATATAAATATAAATATAAATATAAATATAAATATAAATATAAATATAAATATAAATATAAATATAAATATAAATATAAATATAAATATAAAAATATAAATATAAATATAAATATAAATATAAATATAAATATAAATATAAATATAAAATATAATATAAATATAAATATAAATATAAATATAAATATAAATATAAATATAAATAATATAAATATAAATATAAATATAAATATAAATATAAATATAAATATATAAATATAAATATAAATATAAATATAAATATAAATATAAATATAAATATAAATATAAATATAAATATAATATAAATAAAATATAAATATAAATATAAATATAAATATAAATATAAATATAAATATAAATATAATATAAATATAAATATAAATATAAATATAAATATAAATATAAATATAAATATAAATATAAATATAAATATAAATATAAATAAATATAAATATAAATATAAATATAAATATAAATATAAATATAAATATAAATATAAATATAAATATAAATATAAATATAAATATAAATATAAATATAAATATAATATAAATATAAATATAATATAAATATAAATATAAATATAAATATAAATATAAATATAAATATAAATATAAATATAATATAAATATAAATATAAATATAAATATAAATATAAATATAAATATAAATATAAATATAAAATATAAATATAAATATAAATATAAATATAAATATAAAATAAATATAAATATAAATATAAATATAAATATAAATATAAATATAAATATAAATATAAATATAAATATAAATATAAAATTATAAATATAAATATAAATATAAATATAAATATAAATATAAATATAAATATAAATAAAATATAAATATAAATATAAATATAAATATAATATAAATATAAATATAAATATAAATATAAATATAAATATAAATATAATATAAATATAAATATAAATATAAATATAAATATAAATATAAATATAAATATAAATATAAATATAAATATAAATATAAATATAAATATAAATATAAATATAAATATAAATATAAATATAAATATAAATATAAATATAAATATAAATATAAATATAAATATAAATATAAATATAAATATAAATATAAATATAAATATAAATATAAATATAAATATAAATATAAATAAATATAAAATATAATATAAATATAAATATAAATATAAATATAAATATAAATATAAATATAAATATAAATATAAATATAACTATAAATATAAATATAAATATAAATATAAATATAAATATAAATATAAATATAAATATAAATATAAATATAAATATAAATATAAATATAAATATAAATATAATATAAATATAAATATAAATATAAAATAAATAAATATAAATATAAATATAAATATAAATATAAATATAAATATAATATAAATATAAATATAAATATAAATATAAATATAAATATAAATATAAATATAAATATAAATATAAATATAAATTATAAATATAAATATAAATATAAATATAAATATAAATATAAATATAAATATAAATATAAATATAAATATAAATATAAATATAAATATAAATATAAATATAAATATAAATATAAATATAAATATAAATATAAATATAAATATAAATATAAATATAAATATAAATATAAATATAAATATAAATATAAATATAAATATAAATATAAATATAAATATAAATATAAATATAAATATAAATATAAATATAAATATAAATATAATATAAATATAAATATAAATATAAATATAAATATAAATATAAATATAAATATAAATATAAATATAAATATAAATATAAATATAAATATAAATATAAATATAAATATAAATATAAATATAAATATAAATATAAATATAAATATAAATATAAATATAAATATAAATATAAATATAAATATAAATATAAATATAAATATAAATATAAATATAAATATAAATATAAATATAAATATAAATATAAATATAAATATAAATATAAATATAAATATAAATATAAATATAAATATAAATATAAATATAAATATAAATATAAATATAAATATAAATATAAATATAAATATAAATATAAATATAAAAATAAATATAAATATAAATATAAATATAAATATAAAATAAATATAAATATAAATATAAATATAAATATAAATATAAATATAAATATAAATATAAATATAAATATAAATATAAATATAAATATAAAATAAATAAATATAAATATAAATATAAATATAAATATAAATATAAATATAAATATAAATATAAATATAAATATAAATATAAATATAAATATAAATATAAATATAAATATAAATATAAATATAAATATAAATATAAATATAAATATAAATATAAATATAAATATAAATATAAATATAAATATAAATATAAATATAAATATAAATATAAATATAAATATAAATATAAATATAAATATAAATATAAATATAAATATAAATATAAATATAAATATAAATATAAATATAAATATAAATATAAATATAAATATAAATATAAATATAAATAATAAATATAAATATAAATATAATATAAATATAAATATAAATATAAATATAAATATAAATATAAATATAAATATAAATATAAATATAAATATAAATATAAATATAAATATAAATATAAATATAAATATAAATATAAATATAAATATAAATATAAATATAAATATAAATATAAATATAAATATAAATATAAATATAAATATAAATATAAATATAAATATAAATATAAATATAAATATAAATATAAATATAAATATAAATATAAATATAAATATAAATATAAATATAAATATAAATATAAATATAAATATAAATATAAATATAAATATAAATATAAATATAAATATAAATATAAATATAAATATAAATATAAATATAAATATAAATATAAATATAAATATAAATATAAATATAAATATAAATATAAATATAAATATAAATATAAATATAAATATAAATATAAATATAAATATAAATATAAATATAAATATAAATATAAATATAAATATAAATATAAATATAAATATAAATATAAATATAAATATAAATATAAATATAAATATAAATATAAATATAAATATAAATATAAATATAAATATAAATATAAATATAAATATAAATATAAATATAAATATAAATATAAATATAAATATAAATATAAATATAAATATAAAATATAAATATAAATATAAATATAAATATAAATATAAATATAAATATAAATATAAATATAAATATAAATATAAATATAAATATAAATATAAATATAAATATAAATATAAATATAAATATAAATATAAATATAAATATAAATATAAATATAAATATAAATATAAATATAAATATAAAAATATAAATATAAATATAAATATAAATATAAATATAAATATAAATATAAATATAAATATAAATATAAATATAAATATAAATATAAATATAAATATAAATATAAATATAATTATAAATATAAATATAAATATAATATAAATATAAATAAATATAAATATAAATATAAATATAAATATAAATATAAATATAAATATAAATATAAATATATATATAAATATAAATATAAATATAAATATAAATATTAAATATAATTAATATAAATTATATAT